>WBMV01002345.1:1922185-2048734 GCA_013396655.1 Campylorhamphus procurvoides
GCCTACCGCTGCTCCTGCCCGCCCGGGGTCACCGGGCACTCCTGCCAGGTAAGGCACGGCACGGCAGGGCAGCTCTGCCTCGCCCGCCCGCACCGTCCGTGCGCCCTGCCTGCCCTTGGCTGTCCCCCCGCGCCGTGCGGGACCGGCAGAATGTGGCCCCCACCGCCTCCACCCTGCCCCGCTCCGCACCCCCCGTGCCCGCTCCCGGGGCCCGCTCCCGGTGCCTTTCCCCCTCCCCGGGCTCCCCTCGGGGCCGGGGGTGCCGTGTCCCCCCTCGGGGCCGGGGGTGCCGTGTTCCCCTCGGGGCCGGGGGTGCCGTGCCCCGGGCTGGGGTCCGTGCCGCGGGATGCGCTCCCGACCCGGAGCCACTGCCCCGGGCATGGCACGGCGTGCGAGGGCTGAGCGAGGATGGGGCCGGTGCCCCCCAGGTTAATGGCAGTACTACAGCCGGTCCTCGCAGTTTATTCAGCACTGACTTACTGTAAGGTGAAAAGGACGGTCCTTGGAAGCGGGTGCTGTATTGCATTGAATGATAACACTTAAATCGTGTCCCCAGGGGTCATTTTCCTAGGGTAGGAATGTTCGCTCCCGCGTTCCAGGTGCCTCGTGGGTTGGTTTTGAATTCCGAAAGGTTGGAATGCCCAGAGTAGGGTTGATGGTCTAAAACACAGAGAGACAGTAAGCAGTATCTTTCTAATGCGCTTGGTCATGTTGGGATTTAATGTGATAACATTACTGAATGTAATTATTGTTACGTGAAATTTCTCTAGCATCAAAGATGACAATCTTTGTTAGCATGTTCGTAAATTCACGCAAACTTAGTCTCCCTGTCTCCAGATAAGGAAAAGCAGGTGCAGGGACACAGGCTCGTTCCCTGAATGGGTAATGCCGGGTTACTCTCTGTGAGAGCAGCGTACAAAGGCTGGAGGGATTGGCGACCATTGCTTTGTCAGTGCTCTCGCTTGTAAGTGAATCAGACAGAGAAGCAAATGATTCCAAGTCATTTCAGTCTGCTTTTTAGGCTTTATGTTATTGTTTCGTGGTCACGTAGTACCCGAATTATACTGCTGAATAGATGAAAGGGGTAATACGTTTACTGAAGATGTATTGTGTGGGTGAGTCTAAAAGTCATTGTAAAGTGGGAGCACAGAGTGCTGTGCTTGCCTTGAAATGCCTCAGCTGGTTCACTATAACAATGAAAGTGAAAATATTTACGCTAATGAGATTCTGTAAAATCGGAGAGATGAAAGTGGATTAAATAGGTTTCTCCTCGGCTAATTTTAGATCTTGTCTTCTTAGCAGTTTACTATGTTTCTGTCTCTACAGAGAGAGAAAGAGAGCGCTGTGTGTTTGCTTCTGCTGTTGTGAGATCCATGACTGAACGATTAATGACCCCTTTGAAGACCTAGTAAAATGTAACACTTGCTGCCATCATACCTCCTGTGAAGTGTTGTGCTTGGGGAACTGGGTTTAATTGTTTTTCTAATAAAGGCGATAGGCAATATGTTCATAGCAGTTATGCTTTTTATTAACTGATAAGAAGACGCTTACAATGTTATATGTTTTGTTTCCTTTTGATGAAGTACCCGCTAATGACCCTTGCAAGGAATTCTGATAAACAAATGAACGCCACTTCTAGCTTTCATGACAGCACTTGAAGTATGGATACCTATGGTATGGCAGCTATAAAAAGTTAACATGCTTTTGAAATGTAACTTTAACTGGAGGCCAGGCAGGGTGTTTTAAAGGCATACTATAAAACAGTATTTAAATTTTTGACGTTTTACTCATTTTGTTAAAATAACGAAAAAATAAATAACGTACAAATGCATTATTTCTTGTGGTGCTCAGTCACTGGCAAACCTAAGAGCTTAACAGATACGTAATGGCTTAAACTTCTCCAAAGAAAGGTATAAAATCCCAGGTTTTCTAATTCAGTGGCAGTATATAATTGTAAGGGTTTAAAAGTAACTAAAAGGATTTTTTTTTTGCATCCCTAAGGGTTATGAGAAAAATATTGACTAAGTCAGGGGGTCACTGGAATATAACTAGACACAGGTTTTTGTCTTACTGCTGAAGCTGTTACTGAATAGTTGGACTTGTAGGGAAGAATGCTAAGAGGGGAAATAAAAGCCCCAGAATTATTATGGTTAAATACTGAGATCATGGAAGATTGAATTTTTGGGATTTGTGAATTTCTTTGGAAATCTATCATCCCTAAAAAGATAGAATTCCTTTCATGTCACTTCCTGTAGTGAAGGCAATGTTTCAGCAGTTCTGCTCAGATGTGCTGAGATGTTAGAATGAAGGCAAAATGTTCTGAATGTGCCTGTGAGTCAACTGGGCATAGTGAAGTTGATAACGCAGAAGGATTGCTGAAAGTCAAGCTTGGAGATTGCACATACATTTTGCTCCTGAAGATTCTGCTGTAACTGGTTTTGATGCATCTGTGGATGCTGGTGCTGGCCTGGGAAAAGAACAAAACAGACATCACATACACACGAGATACTTCTAAAAGTCCAGAGCTTTCCTATCACCAAGTGATGTATTTAACTTAGACAAGCCAGTTCCATGATTTCATGTAAAAACTGTTTTAGTAACTCATTATTTATTTAACAACAGAAATTGCAAGTCCTTTTAGTACATCCATCCCATGCATTATGCATGTTTGTATACCTCACATTGTTTATGGTTTGAATACACTTTGCTTTGCAAACTCCAGGCTTGTTTTGTTATGGATTGTTTGGTTTCATGTTGTGAGGCTCGCTCTGATTTACCTCCATTTCTTTTCATGGTTGTGAATTTTTTCCTCACTTCTCTTTGTCATACTTCCAGTGTCTGTAAACAAGAAATAGAATCACTGGATTTAAGTGTCTTAAACTTTGGTCTGAGCAAAGAAATCACATGTATTCCCAAGAGACTTGTACAAAAACTATAGTGAATTCAACTACCTTTCTGCAGGAATTTGAAATCGGCCAATTCTCAGCCTTGCACTGAGAGGATTTAATGAGATAAACTGAAATGAACTGAATAACAGATATTAAAGTTCCATTAACTTTATAATTCCTAAATATTTATTCATATTTTACTTTTAAAATCAATCTTTAACTTTTATTTATGACTAGTGTAATGATGTATGTAGTCCAGTAATGTTGTTTTTCTTTACCAGGGAAGTTTTGTGCAAAAATTAATTTGTATTTGTGCCTTATGAAATAATTTTAGCAACATACAATATCAAATAACTAAATGAGAAATGAAAAACATCATGATTGACTTGGTAATTTGCTTAAAAATAGAGAAACTGAACTTACCTACTTCCATTGAATTGCATGATGTTTATTTGATCCCATGCTAGTGTTAATTTAATTAAACTTGAAAATTTAATTATCACATGAAGAAATATTAAGTTATTGATGTATTTTAGATTACTATCATAAACGCTTTTTTTAGTTGCTTTTCTTGGTTTTTTCCTTTAAGTTTATTTTTTTTCTTCTTTCTTTTGGTTGATAATTTTCCCTCATTTTTTTAACTTCTCTGCTTTTTAAAAAGATTTTAGTTATTCTGTAGACTGTCAGTAGTCAAAACTAGAAAACAAGCAGTGTTCATGCATACTGAACCAGAATTCTGACTTTGCAGTTCTCTTTTATCCAGTCTGATTAGTGATGACTGGATGTTTCCCTTCCAAGCATGACCTGGTAGCCACTGATGCAATAGCATTTCTGAGTTAGTGTTCCAGTTACTCTCTTAGTAGCAAAGAGTCCTCTTTGGTCTTGGGGAGGATTTGTTGTGTTGATTCTAATGGCTCTATTGCCACACCTAGAGCAGAAAATATTTTTTAGATGTAATTGTGGACAGCTTATTTAAAAGGGAATTTTAGAAAGGTGTAACCTGAGTTTAAAGTAGTCAGTGAAGGAACTGATATTATAAAAGCTGGGCAATAGGTTATGTATTCAATTTCGACCTTAGAATTATTTTTATTTTTAAAAAATAATTTTTGATTTCCCCTCCTGAATTTCTGTCTGATTATGTTTTTCTTCACTCCCTGCTTTTTTTTTTGTTTGTACTTTTGAAGGCCAGATGAATTTATTCTTGTCTTTGATCTGCAATGTTTGTAGACTGTACCACAGTGATTTCAGGTTTTTTGCTCTGTGACCCCTGCTGTTATTTATCCTGTTGAGTTTGTGTTTCTTTTTCTTTGAATTTATTTCTGTTCTCAATAGATTTCTGCTAATGTGGTGTTTAATGCTGAATGCAGAAATCCAGAGTTAGCAAGCAGCTGCACAAAGAAGGATTACTGTTTCTTGACTCACTGGTCTCATTCTTCAGAGGAAGTAGTACAAATGTCATTGGCCAGGTTATTTCAGGTTGCACTGGACAGCGCTGTGTAAAAGGACAGCTTTTAATCTAACTGCTAAATCACCTTCATGTCAGGATCCTGATTAATTCCCCACGTGATCCTGCTCTCTATTAAATGCTGACATCTCCTCTGAGAAGTCTCTAATCCTTAAATTCCTAATGAATTCTCTAGTACATTTAAAATGCTGGGTTTTCCATTCTGTACTCATTAATGAAGGGTATATACTTAGATTACGTGGTTATCGTGACGCAAGTGTTTTGTGATGTGACCACTCTGCTCTTTTACCTTTAAGAACAGTAGCGTGAATAGCTGGCAGATGCCCTGCCGTTTGCTTCTTTGATTGGATGGGGATTAGCCTCAGTGCTGAGGTACTGTGTCATTTCCTGCTGACTAACTCTGCTCACTCTTGCAGTGCTTTCAAGATGCAGAATTTAAATATTTGCACTGATGAATATGCTGCGTGTGAGAAGATGCTGTGAGAGCTCAGCTTGTTTTTCTTGGAGAAGAGGAGGCTATGGGGGATCTAAGTGGCATTCTCAGCCACACACTGGGTGGTCATAGAGAAGATAGAGCAAGACTTTTCTCAGACATGGGCAGTGAAAGCACGAGAGGTGACACACATGTTATAGCAGGGGAAGTTCCAGTAAAATCTGAGGAAAAAAGTTCATCACAATGATGGTGGTCAAACACTGCAACAAGCATTTAGAAGGACTTCCATCCTTGGAGATTCTTGGCTTGAGCAGCCAAAATCCCCAGTACTTTCTCCTGGCAATAGCCTTGGCCTGAGCAGGAGTGGACCAGAGAGAAATATTGTTTGAGTGTCACCTACACACTAACCTTTGTGAATCCTTATATTGTCCTTTCTGATGTCTTGAAATGCTCCCATTAAATCTGTTCAAAATAGTTCTTTTTACACCCTAGTCAGGTCATTACATAGTGCAAATTATTTGGTTCTGAAGAATTCCATCATATAAATGAAAGTTCCAAGTGTTGGGTTTTAATAATTTTTTTGTGCTTAAAGAATGCAAAGAGCTGGATCAGGTGTAAAGTGACTGAATAACAGCAAGAGATATGCTATGCTAAGGTGGCTCAGCTTTTCGTATGCAGTATTTTATTGAAGTTTATGTTCTGTGATCCACTAGAATCACTTTGCAACAGTATCTGCTTAAAAGCCATCATTGTTTTACTTTCCTTTGGAATACCTGACTTGATGCTGTGATTTGTGTATTATGGAGCTCTGGAAATCGTGTTTAGTGGAGCAGATTGCCAGTACTCCCCACCAGTGGGGCTGTGTGACTTGACTCAGTATTACAGGAGGTAGAATTGCTCCCCTCCTTTTGAGGGCTCCCATAAAGTTTTATTCATATTGTCCTTTGGAGAAGGATTTGTTTGAAATCAATAACTTCAGAAGTGGCATTCAGCAGGATTTTGCTTGATCATGGTGTCACGAGTCCAGAAATCTTAAAGATGATTAATTGAAATTAAAATTCCATGTTAATAGGCAGATATGGATCTGCTGAAAACGGTGTCCACTTGACCATAAACACACGTTGGTGGTTTGTGGTTTTGGGCTTACTTTTTGGTGCTTTCATAGCTCACTGTGTTCTTGTTGAATATCAAGTCCCCCTGATATTTTGTGTTACATTTGTGTTCCACAAAACATAAATTGTAAGTGTGCAGTTTTCCAACAGTTTTGTCACAGGGGCAATGCACATCAAGAGAAACATTTAGAAAGTAGTGTTTGCTTGATAAGAAAACTGTTTAACTTGTTCTGTTGGCTGAGTGTAATCTCTTACAAAGAAGCCCCCTTGCATTCCAAAGCTGATTTGTGTGCTGCAGGAGTAACCTGTTGAGTTCAGCAATACATGGCACTGCCCTATATTATTTTTCAAGTTCACCTTGATTTGTTTTACAATTATACAGGCTGTAGTAAGTGTAACAGTTATAGTATATTTTTGGTATTATATTCTGCTGTAAACCTGAAAAAATGTAAACTCTGTAGAAGCGATACATTGTGACTAGGGATGGGAATATCAGGTTTTGTTGCTTGGAATTCTCACTGCCTTGCTGAGTCACACTGGGCAAAAACCCTTACCACCTTCTTACTTACTTTTTTTTCAGTATAAATTCAGCTAATCCTGGGTGTTCAGAAGGTTAATTTGCGAATATCTATGAAGGCTCTAAGAATGCTAAGTGAAAAGCACTTTATAAGGAAGCGTAGTGGTGAAATGCCACACTCAGTGGCCGTCAGGATATATTTAAGTTGTAAGGGAAAAAAGCCATCTTATTGAAAAAAAAATAAAAACCCCAACCATTTTGGCTATTTCTGTCTCTGGCAAATATTCAGGCTAGCAGTTTACAGATTAATTTAGTTTCATAATGTTCTTTCCCACTGGAAGCAGAGCAATAGATCAGTATGATCAGTATTTCAAAGACTTCTATAGCAAAGGTGTTTGTGAACAAGGTGCTCTTGAGTGAGGTAAGAACAGGCTTCAATTTGACTGTGAAAGTAGGATTGTTATACTGAGATAAGGTCACTGAATGTTAATGATTTTGAGAACTTTGCTGTATCTCATGTATTAGTTACAACAGCAACTGTATTGCCAGCTTGAGAAGACTTTTGGGTAGCTGTAGGAACAATAGCTTTAAAAAAAAAAGGCACAAGATATGATTCCTTTTCTTGACAACAAGCTTCTTTTTCAGTCTAGGTTGCCCTTATCTGGTCCTTTGTACTGGACCTAATAAAGCTGAAGCTTGTTGACAAGTGTGCAGGAGAAGGAAGTTTCAGTCAAACCTGTGTATTCTAAATAAACTCAGATTCTTTGGGAAGAAGACTGATATGTTTCGGTGGGGGTATGTGGTATAATCCTCACTGAGTGCTCAAAATGCAATTTAAAGATGTGCAGATAATGTCACAAGAGAACAGAAGCTGTTGTAGAATGCTGTTCCCCTCCATGAATGAATAGTGCTTGGTCCCCTGGAGTCAAGTTCATGTAACTTTCCTTACAAGGTAGAGAGGGCAGAAATGGATATCACCCAGAGAAAGATCAGCAGATTAGTAGGCATGGGACAATCTGAATAACCTGGGAGAGACTAGTTGTTCACTTTTATACAGAGACAAACAAGGAGAGTCTGAAGGTAATCTCGTGACAAGGACAATCCTTAAAAAAATTAACATGAATGAGACAGTTAAATTCTTCTGGGCACCAGGTGTTAATCAAATAATGTGGCTAATGAAAATCTGTGAACAATTTTTTGTAATTTTCTAAACTTGGTAAATTGCTGTGATCTCCCTTGTTAGTTGTGATTGTCAATAAGAACAGTAACTGTCACCATGAACTACCTGACAATTCTTATGTTTTGCATTCAGCCTTAATGATTTGTGCTTTAAATTTGCAAATCTAAAAATTAATGAAAATTTTATTTGTACATTTGTTTCAAAGATTTATCAGTTGTATGGTTTCTTCTGTTGAAGAAATAGGCAAATTATTAAATACCTTTTATCAAAATTAAACCAATGAATGATACTCTGTAATGGCAAACCAAACCAAATTCTTAGGTTTCATCCACACCTAGCAGCCTGTTAATAACTGGTGATTAGCTGTATACTTGTACTTCTATTGTAATTTTATATTCAGGCAAGTTCAGCAGTTCTCAGGCAAACTGAACATTAAACAAAAGGAAGAAGGCCAGGGAAAAGTCTAATAATTTATGAGCTAAATGCCTTTTGTGTTGAGATTCCTAATTCTGCTGTCTGGTGGCAAGAGAATTGTTTTCTGGCATTTATGGTCACTGTGGAACATGAAGGTTGTGTTCTTGTGTGGAGAGATCTGAGAAACTTCTCATTTGAGAATGTCTTTGAATTTCAGTGAGTTGGGTTACACGAGGTTTACTGGCATAGGTGAAGTCTGTGAGATGAGATACTTGATTAATTCTTTTTCAGGCTACAGCGTCCTGTGTGCTGATGGCATATGTGACAACTGAAGAAAATGGTGCTGAGTCCCCTGGGAAATTAACATGTTTAATTGAAGGAAGGACAAATTGACTTAATTTACATAACTGTAATAGGCTCTAATGTTAAAATCTCTCTAACTATTTCCTCTTAAAAGTAATGGAAAGGTACTGGGTTGATGTTATAGGAATTCTTGGTAGTCTTTCTGAGGGTGTGTGGGGACCTGACTTCTACAGAGAATGCGAAAAATGTGGAGCATCTTCAGAGGGCTGCTTGTGACTCCACTGTGATACCACTTAAAGGTGCAGGAAACTCATAGTTATTTCTTTGCCTAAAAAAATAATAAATATAGATTTAGAACTAGTTATTTCAGTAACCATTTGAGCGTCTGTTTCTTAAAATGTAGCCGAGAAATGTTCTAAGGTGAAAGAATGCAGGAGCAAGGTCAGCTGTGCCACTTGTCTCCAAAACACCTTTCTCCCCAATGAAACAGCTTCCTCTGCAACATCAAATTTTAACTCTTTCTGCAGATGAGTGGGAAAGGATGAATTAATAGTTACAGTCATTCTGCCTTTCACAAAGGCCTGCTTAAGAACAGCATGGTAGATTTATCAATTACAGGTTTGCCCTCTGACTATCAAGTCCTGCCAGCAGTAGCAAACCAGGGCCCAAAATTCACTGTGTTTGATTTAGGAACACAGAGGATTTTCTGTTAATGTAACATGTCGGTGAGTGATTTACCCGTATTTTATGTTTATATGAGACAATCTATTGAAGGATACTCTGGAATGAGAGCTGTGCTAGCAAACCTTATCAAGTGACATACAGCAAACACAGGTGCAGCATCTTAGTTGATTTCTGCATGATGTATTTGCTTTTCACTTTTTAATCAGTACTGCAGCATCTTCTAACTTGGGATTTCTAGTTCTGAGGACATTTTTCTTTCCTAAAATATGGTTGCATCCAGTTCTGCTCTATATTCCCAGAGTCTTCTAATCTCCTTTCCTATGGTGTGGAAGTAGACCCCACTTGGAGGTGGAGCCTTTACTGCAAGCAGCTATTGAGCTCTGATTGCTGCTGGCTGGTAGAGGCTCTTCCAAGCTTCTTGACAGTTTAGAAGGGCAATTCTGTGAAGCTGAGAGGTCTTGAAAGCTTTGAGTTACCCTGGCATTCTTATGGCTTTGAAATTCTTTTCTCTGAGTGGGGCTCCAGCTCAGGCTTCAATGTGCAGTGCTCCCTCATCTTGGAGCAGAGCACCAGTGCTGCAGCTGGGAGAGAGAGAGAGAGAGCTCCTGTCAGAAACACATCTGTGATTTGGCCTCCTCTGCTCAGAGCTGCCAGCACAGAACTCATTTTAATCAATGAACTGGCATTTTCTGATAAACCCCCATGTTCAGCCAGAAGTTTCTACCAGTTGTGGTATCTAAGTGTTTAATGATGTATTGATTTAGATGTTAACTTTGCCATTATCTAATCTAATTTTGGAGATAACTGTAAAACTTTAGGATATCAATTGTTGGTCTGCACTGTTTATTTTTCTCTGTCTTTTAAAAATAACACAGGTGATGTTCTCTGTTTTTCGAGGGAATTGTAAAGGTCTTAGGCTGATAACTGATCAGGTTAAGCTTGTATCCCTCATTTCACAAGAATTTGCTTTCTTTCTAAAGACAACCATGTCAAACTCAGAGGAAACCAAAGTTAACTTAGGAGAATGAGTGGAAACTAATTTGGTTGCAGTCACCCTCATGAAGTAAATGGGATGAAGATGAGTATGGAATATGATGTTGTGTGTTTGCCTTTCTTAAGACATGAAATACAGGTAGCATCAGGAAAAAAGAGGACAAAAGTTAAACTTTAGGGATTGAATGTTAAATTTTTATAACAGATAAGCTGAAATATTTGCCATAGACATTCATAATAGAATGAGGAAATCAATGCATTCTGGCTTAATCACAAAGCACTTGCATCTGTGCTCTGGAATTTGACACTTCTAGAAGCTTTGATTTAATGTACAGAATATGCTCTGCACAAGGGAAGTGTGCAGTGCTGTGTGTGCTGGTTTGGCAAGGAAGAGCCAGCCTGGGGTGCTGCTCTGACACCCCCTTTACAGCACTGCTGCTCCTGAACCACAGGGCTGCCCTTGCCTTTGACCTTCACAGTGGCTGCAGTAACTCTGGGGACACTAGCTACACGAGTGAATAGATACATCAAAGGACCATTAGACCTACCTGTAATAATTTCTATGTATATTTTCCTGGTTTTCCTCCACTTTTATCAGAATAACATCTGTTCGATTCCCAGGTTGTTTGATGCTTAGCAATCTGTTCAGTGCCTAAGATTTTTTTCACTGTAGCTGCAGGAATGTAAATTCTGTAGCTTCTGTTGTTGCCTTTTAACTCTGAGTCACATAAATGAAGTTAGCTTCCAAAAACAGTTTTTGTTTTCTTCTTAGACAAAGAGGATTTAAATGCTGAAGAAGTCTGATAGCTTCTTTTCTTGCTTGACTTGCCTTTCAATGGCATTGTGGGATTTTCATTTCCATACTGACAGTTCTTTAGGTATAAGTAAAAGGATAGTTGGTTTGAGAGAATTTGACTGTTGGCCTTTTCTTCAGCACCTGCCTGTATTCCAGGTCCAAATAAATGCATTAATGATGCTGCATAGTGCTCCAGGTGTCTTTAGCACTCTCATGGGTATGAAAGCAGTATGAATTTCTCTAGTCCTATTGTATGTTATATGCCATTGTTCATGTGGATAACAGCAACCCAAATTATTTTTATTCATCTGTATGGATTTCTGGGTTTTGCTTCCTCTTAGAATAGCATTGCTCTGTAATACTGAGGCAGACATTGGCACAGGATTTCACCAGAACAGGAATAGTAAGAAGTAATTTTTGCCGTCAAGGTATGAATTGGAATATACAAGTAGCAGATAATTTAGGAAAGAAGTAGTAAATTTTCATTGCTGATGACTTTCCAAATATAATAATGATATTTAATCTCCTTTCCTTTTCTTTTTCCTGCAGCAAATCTGATTTACATTTCCATAGTGAACACTAGAGAACCAACTAGAGTGATCCACTTAGTTTTCATTTACTCTTATTAGACAAATTATGGACTTATCATAGGTAAAATATTATTGCTGAGCATTAGTAACCTCAGCAGTGACTTAACAGAAATATTTTCTAAATTTTCAGTGCTGAAGAATTTAGTAAAACCTGCTGAACACTTGACATATTTAGATTTCCCTGCTTTTCACTAACTTCTTAACTCTGTCTTTTACTTACTACATTTACTTATTACTGTTCAGTAGTATTGTTATTTCAGAATGGTATTTAGGTCTTTAATTTTTTAGATCTTATTTCCTCTATTGCCAGTGACTAATGTGGAGGTCACATACCTTTTTGGTAAGGTCATATTGCATAGTCATCTACATCAACTCAGAAGTGTGAGTGGACTGCATCTCTTCCTAGTTCAGATCAAATGAGAAGATTCCTCTAGAAAAGAAGTTTCTCTAAAATTCCTTTCTATAACATATGTTGGGAGTCAGTCTTTATAATTCTTAACTGCCAATTTTTGGCTTTATTGATCATATTGAGTTTGAGGGATTAAGTCCTTTAATGAGTTTTTCCAGTTGTAATTACAGTTTGATGATTGTTCTACTCTTTCTGTTTTATTCTGGAAAGGTATTTCTGAAGCAAGTAGGTGGCTCCTACCAAGGGAGCTGAGAGTGGGAATTGTGTTTTAAAATCCTATGAAGAACAGAGGCATCATTGTGAACAAATTTGTCTTCAGTATTTTACTGTAAAAGTAAAAATGCTTTGTGGAAAATCAGGTGGCAAAAAAACTCTTAATGGTGTTGCAATTCATCTTCTTGCTCTGTTTCAACTAATCAGACCATATAGCAACTTTCTTATCTTTCTGTGCTTGTGATAACTCAGTGCAGTTTGACAGCATAAGTAAAATGTGCAATCCCATTTTTGTATGGTTTCTGGAATAGGTTTGGAACAATCTATTGTTGAAGCTGTGTAACAATAGCTTCTTCCTAGAGACATTTAAAATAATTATCTACAATGATGCGTTTGAGGTTAGGAGTTGCACTGGACACCCATCATTAGTGTATATGTGTAAGTGCACCATAAATGCTGTGCCAGGTGTGGTTTAGTTTTGCCACAGTGGGTGGTGGTGCTGCTGGCACTCTTCCAGAAGGTCATTTCTGCAGGTACTCTGAAGTGGCTTGATTTGAGCAGTGCAGGTCAGAGGCCTTGCTCTGAAACCTTGAGTCGTTTGCTGTGCTGGGTAGATGTGGCAGGCACAATTTGTTTCTGGCTGCCCTTGGGGTTGATGCCTTTTTTTTTTTCTTTTTTTTTTTTTAATGCTTCCACTGTGTATTGCTATAGGGTGAGCTCTGTGTTGAATTCTATGTGAAGATAAGAGATATGACTTGAGATGAATGAAGAAAGAATGAAATAACAATCTGTTTTGCAGGCTTATTTAAATTCCTGATTAAAGACTGTTTCCATTGCATTCTGCTGATTGTGCATTGGATCAATGGGCTGCAAGTGATCAATATCTGCAAGACCACATTATTGGTCAATTCATATAAAATAGCTCTAATAATTAACAGAGGTAGGGAAAAAAAAGTCTGGTTTGCACCCTGCTTGTTCTTCCTTGTCTCCTGCCTGATCTGTTAACTCTTTTTGATCTAAGGGTTTGGGAACTTGGTTTTCCAAGGCTTGGCTTATATAAATCTGCCCCTAGAAATTTCCTCAAATTTTTCTTCTACATCAAAAGTTTCTGTATCCTTATAATGCTGGAAAAAGATATGTTCACACTTCACTTTGGAAGTTTCTTGATCTTACGAGAAAAATATAGACCTTCAGACAATAAAATGAACTCGTATTTTTAGTTTCAAATATTACAAACTTTCTTATACAATCTAACGATATGGTGACCTTTTAGAGGTCATAGAGGTGTTCTTCAGAGCTGACAGGTACTGTAGTTTTTTTTATCTGCTGATAGGAGTTTACTTTCATTATAGTCCATATCACATTTATTCTACAAGTTTTTTAGTAAATTGTCCAGCAATCTGGTGGATTTTGGTCCTATATTTAGTTGTGCCATGGTCTTATTTGGTCCCCCTTTTTATTTAGGCTGTAATTTGGCCTCCCTTTTATTTTTACTTTTCCCACTTTACCGTGTCACAGGATGTTATTCTAGTGAATTGTTTGTTTAGTTTGTCTTAATTTCTGTGGAGCAGTTCTGTGTCCCTGAAGTGCTCCCTTGTGGGGACTATAACCTTCTGGAACGCTCAGTGATGGTTAAAACTCTTCTCATTATAACGAAGCGTTTTCCCTCTATAGTCAGAAGCACACCAAATGCACATTTGTTTTTTACTTTATTGCAGGTTTTTGTTTGTGCACCTGTGGCAATGCAAAGATCTGCTTTCTTTTACAAACCTTCTCCTTTCCTTGTCCATGGTTTTGGGAAGTTGGTACAGAAGGGCTGGAACTGGAGCGGGACATCTTTGGACAAAGCCTTTCTTCTGCCAGTAGTCACTTTCCATTATCTCTTGTTGGGGAAATAGCATACTCCACATGGAAGAAAGCTCCAGGGTAGTGATGAGGATCATGTGGAGTCACCTACATTTGCCTGTGTAGGGCTGAGCTTTATTTAGAATGGTTAATGCTGATCGGGAGCTACCAAAGCTCCTGACTGCCTGCCAGCTCCATGCACAATTACCCCTGTCCCTGGAGCGTGGTGCTGAGGCACTGCAGCTGATGAGCAGCACAGCATCATGCCAGAATTAACCCTGCTGAGCCAGCTCCAATGTTTTCCCCATCTGTAGTCTGCTTATTTTCCATCCTGAAAAATCTGCTACCAACTAGAAAGCTGAATGTAGTCATCAAATTGTCCACATGAAATTCCTCGTACTTTATATCTGAGCCAGTTCTAATTTTGTTTCTTAGGAATTTTACAGAATGCTCTTTACTAATTACAGTAACCTCCAGATGCAGAAATCTTTTTGTGCTCCTTGTTCCCTGGCTGCCAGGTCAGCTCTCTATAAAGGTTGATGCACATCCAGCTTTCTCCCAGCTGATTGCCTACAAATTGCAAGTCAATGTTTGAATGTCAGCAAATCACCTTTTCTGGCTGAAGTCAGGAAATGTTTCTTTTACAAATAATTTATGTATAAATAATTACTTATTTACAAATAATAGATGGAGTATTTTGGAAATAGACATCTATATTTATGTCCATTTCTCCTTGCCACTCTGGCTCCTGTGCCATCATTGACTTCTGTGACTTGGTCTGCAGAGCAAGAGCCTTCTTGGGAGACTCTCATCTGAAAGAAGTCAGGCTTGGTCCATGATTGCTCTGGCAGCTTCATGGTTGGTAGATCAGACACAATGTCTGTGGAAAAGGGAGATATTGGTCAAATCTCCATTGCTCTGCAATTTAACTTACTGCAAGTCTCTGGATTGTTGGAGTGTCTTAGAAAAAGGATTTTGAACAAGCCATGAAAGGTGTAGGTTTATCTTAGCATTTGTTTATTAAGTAGCAATTAAGAAATGACTCTTAAACAAAAAACCCCAAAATTTAGGAACCAGAATATGTATATGTAAAGTGTAACAATTTAAACAAAGAAATTTGTGTAGGTATAATGGGTTGGCCTTACTAATAAAGAGTTTTGGATTTGATGTAATAGCTTTAGTAATAAAAAAAATATTCTAATAGTTATCAGCCACTGAATGTCATCTCTTCTTTACGTAGGCATGTTAAAACTATGAGTTAAAAATACAGTTCAGCCCATTTTAAAAATCATGGTTTCATAATTGTAGAGTTTTGCAATTGATGTGTTTTGATATGCTTTGATTTATATACCAGTCACTGTCAGGTCCTTTAACAAGACTTCCTGCTTCCCCTTCTGTGTCGGTTCAGTCCTTTGAGCAATTGGTAGGACCAGTAAAAGTGTCCGTTAATATCAGTTTTGAGGCTGGTGCCCTGATAGACTTTTAGGTGTTTATTGAGCAAAATTACCCTCATATTTCAGTAACTTTTAGTATCTATGAGATTGTGCTAAAGTATTTCCTGGTTCAAGGTCTTTGTCTCCTCATAAATAATATTTTTAAAAAAAGTTTTATTCTGAATATGGGTAACTAATTCTTTACAAGTACCTGTTTATCTGGCTTGTAAAATATAAATATTTTTTTCATTTTATATATAATTTGTACAATAAAATTGTTGCATTACAGTGAAAAGCACTGAATGATAAGCATTGTTCAGTTTATCTTGAACCATAATTTCAGCTCTGTTTCTTAGGAATTCAGAATCATCTTATTCCTGGAAAAAGCATATTATTTTATCCATGTTTGCCTTTTGGATGTAATACTGAATGTAGTAGCATTTTTTGTTGTTGGGATTAGATCCATATGATGATAAAAATTGAAAAAACTAATTTGATTTCCCCAAAGAAATGCTTCTACACTGGACACATAAATAGTGGGCACTGTATATTCGTGTCTTATGTTCATTTTCTTTGGGGAAATTAGTGCTGCCTTAACTGAGTGGTTGAATGCTTAGTTGATTAAAAAAAAAACCCATGAAATAAGCTTTCTCATTTGTAATCCATCATTTGGAAGAATTGCTTATAAATGCTCTGGTTATATAGCCATCCATAAAGTAACTGTCCTTGCAGTCTTAAAATATGCTTGAAAAAGCATTAGTTTCATGTTGATAGTCCAATAGTATCAAAGTGGTGCCTTGTTTGTATATTAAACCCTAGGATCATGGGCACATTGTACATGCTTGCTTTTTTTTAGAAGACAAACAAAATGGTTTCAAACTGCATGAGTCCAGTTGAGAATCAGTGCTTTATTTCACAAGATTTTCGTGGGTTCCAAAGCAATGGAGACTAATCAGCACCTCTGGGTCTTAATTGTTCAAAGCATTCATGCATTAACCAATGCACATGCAAAGCAATAAATGCCGTCAGTGTGAAGTCTGTTTATGCAGTTTCATTGTAAAATCTGGCAAAGAACTTAAAATAGTAAAATCTAATAATAGAGAAGATATATTAGAAAGACTTAATAATGTGGAACGAATCTTTACGAAGAGGGATTCCCAAAAGGCACACAGACCTTCAGGTATTGCCTACGAAAACTACTAAACACTGATATGGAACGGCTCCCATCACTTCGTTTAGACTCACCTTTATTCAAAATTCATGCAGGCTGTGGTCCTTGGTGCTCCACAGTGGGGCAGGAGCCCCGGTCCTGTTTCAGGTGTCTGAGGAACAGCTGCTGGCAGCTGGGAGCAGTGGGCCTTTAGTGGATTCCACAGTGGGGTAATTGCCATGGCTGAAGAGAAGGACGCTGTCAGGTCCGTGCCCATGGTGGGTGCCTGGGCCAGCCATGCTGTCCCATCCCAATCCCAATGCCCGTCCCGCTCCTGCTGCCCCGTCCCGCTCCTGCTGTCCCTCATCCAGGAGGGGCTGCTGGTTGCTGAGTGACTGTGGGTGATGTCCTGTGACCTTGGCGTGCTGCTGCTGCACAGCCACTGTCCCCGGGGAGCCGGCAATCGGCGGGCATGAAAATACCTCGCTGGTTGTCAGAATCCAATGATTAACAAAAGGTTTCAGTCTAGGAAATGTTTTCATCTGTAGCACAAATTCTCGTCTCATTGCAGTGCCATCTGCATCCTTTCTTTCCATGTCCTTACCAGTTCACTTGTATTTTACAGCTATTTGAGATGTGCACAATTAGCAAAGCAAAGTTTTTGCCACTTTTTATGTTAAAATAAAATGGAAAAAGGTTTATCACTTTGGGAAATGTGGAGCTAGGTCTGGAACTTTTCTAATTTGTCTGTGAGCAGGAGGCAAAGTGTTTTTTGCCAAATCTCTTCAATTGTAAAAGCAGTAACAATAGGTCATTCGGATATTGCTGCATGCAGGGAAATAAGTAAAATACTGTTTTTCTTCTACAAATGATTGATATTTCAAATGCTTAACCATTTAATTTTCAATCTGCTGATTTCACCAACAGGAATTTTTGGCATATGCCTGACTCTGCGTAGAAATAGTATCTTTCAGCCTTCATTCACCTGATGATCTCTTGCAGTAAAGAAAGGAAGGGGGAATGAAAAGAGAGAGGGAGGTTCATTTACATGAAGGGCTTGCTTTGCTTACCGTGATGTTACTGCCATGTGTGGTCGCGCTCAAGTTAGATGAGGAAGAAATGTCAGTTTAAGAATTTATATTGGCAACTAAAACCCAAATAATTGATTAATTTCTGCAACAGTATCTTGCAGAGGTCTCTACATCTGTGTTCAAAATGGGTAAAAACTGTTTGTGACTTTATATTCAGATTTACCTTTATGAAATGAGATACACCATTTCTGCTTTGGGCTGGAATGCCAAGTTAGAGCCCATCTTCCTCATCGCTTTATTGGAATTCTGTGCTGCTTCTAAGGGGGAGGTATTTTCCTGGATTGCACAATTTCATGTAGTCATGGTAGTTTCTGTTGAAAACCACCAACCATGCTAGATTAGTGTCCATTATCAGGAAAATGTTTTCTAGCTTGCACTTCTTTCCTGGACTCTTAGTCTTGTGCAGATGCTGGGATGTCAGTGAACTAGTTCTTTGATGTAATAAACCAAGCACATGTTTCCAAGACATTTCTCAAAATATGAAATCTTTTGAAGTTTTATGACAGTTTTAGTATTTTGGCTTGGAAGCTGCAGTGCTTAATGACTTCTGTGCTTGAAATTATTTAGAGTTTTGTATGGCAAAAAAATAATAAATGAAATTGTCAGTAGCATATGCGTTGACACAAGTGCTATTCCATTGTGTTTCACATGGCACAGGTTTATATGTAAGGAATTAAATCTAAAGGGTTTACATCTACTGGAAACAAGATTATGTTAAAAACAGCAAACGGGATTTCTTTTTTCCTGAATTATAGGAAAGCCAATTTTCTGATTCTGAAACCTTGTCTTAAGGTTTTTCTAGTTCTTAAATGTGATCTTCTATCTTGATGATTCTTTTCTCTTGTGCCAGTGTGGTGGTACAGTAGAGTGTCACTTCTGGTATTTCCTGCTCTGGATGATTTTTGACATTTTGTTTCTTCCGTATTTAAGATGGTGTTGGGTGGTTAATTCCTCGTTAGTCTCGGTTTATTTCTCGATTTGCTTATCCACCTTTATAGTACTTCTAAATCTTGCACCATGTTATACAGAAGATAAAAAATACTAAGAAACATTCCTTGCTTGGTATTAAAGCAATGTTGGTACTTCTAATAAGTCCAGAGGTGTATTATGTTACTCATCTCTTTCTGCCCTCGGAACTCTTTGACTCTCCTTTTTATAAGAGATGCCTCAATGTTATTGAGGTAGTAAAATTTGCATTTTTGTTTTGTTTTGCGTTTCTGGTGAGTGTCAGTGCCTTCGTTTCTTCAGGCCTTTAGTGTTTATTATGTGTTGTTCTTTCATTTCTCTTTGCCTTCTGCTTTTTAATAGGTAGGCATAGGATTAAATTTTAATGTTCTTTAATAGACGTGTTTGACAGGCACAGAAGTTAATGAGGTAGTAACAAATGTTTTTAATAACTTTTTAACAAGGTATTTACATGTGGTTTTAGATCTTGGAAATTACATTAGACCTGACTTTAATATCATATTTTTAATTAAAAAAGGAAGTTTAAGGAGGGTGTGTTTGGAAACTAGGGAACATTTTCTGCTGTGGGCTTTTGTTTTGGTTTCACTAAAAAATAAATGATCCTACATATAAGACTCAATAGATAATGAATTCTCAATTATGGGTTGTAATTTGAATAAAAATGAAGAACTCTGGCATTATGGAGACATTGAATCCAAATGTACGATAGTCAGGACTAGCCTGTATTTGGTTCATTAAAATGTAAGTAGTTACTCCTAATATATTTTGTAGTCATAGGAAAGAAAAAACCCACAGCCAAACAAAATCCCCTCCCTACTTTTTCTTACCAATCTGCTTGAAAACTTATACTGAAAACAAACTTTGTTCTGAGCAAAATACTGCCTTTTAGATGATTTTTGTTTCTTACCTAATATTTTAGTACCAGTGAGCCTTGTTTCACATTGAAATCTGGATAATTTTGATGGCACACTTTTTTCCATACTCTTAAAAGAACAATGAACATTTACTTGGCATAAAATGGCAGCAGCTGGATTGACAAAATTATGTGCTACAGTGAAAAGAGAAATAATTTTATTGTCAGGATGCAAAAAAGAAAATTTAGAGTAATTTTTTGTTTCCTAATTTGACCATTGTCATACGGATGACACATGGGTTTACATTGATGAGAGAATTCAAATTTAGGTATATTGGAGAATTCATAATAAAAAATATATAACAGTTTTTACCATTTTTTAGACTCTTTAGTGTTGGATCTTTTTATTCTTAGGAGTAACTGATGGGATGCTAATTTTAATAAAGGATTAAAAAAGGCTGCCTTCTAACTTGCTTAGTTTACTGGATGATCTGTGCTTGACAGGGTGGAAAACAAGTATACACTGAAAGATATTTCTCAAACATTTTTGCTCTGTAAACCATACTCTTCCAACAGGAAAGTAACCCCACTTCCACGCAGTGATTTTTATGTTGCTGTTACTGCTTTCTGCTCATACTTCCACAACTGCTAAAACAACTTCTAAAGTCAAACAGTTTTGTTACTGTCCTTTATTGCAACCATTTTTGGGTCGAACATTAAATAGTGTCCTGGTCCCAACTCAAAAATGTGTCACTGAAAAGACTTATTTGGTTTAATGGATAAAGCTTGTAAAACAGCAGACAGTTTATAAATAATGTACTAATGTTGGGCTGCTGAAAATTTAATTCAGCGAATCTAATCAGCACTGCAGTGCTCAATGTGGAATGTTTGACTCGGAGTCCAATATAGTATTGATATTACAAAAAGTAAGATGGGACAGGACTGAGGAAGTTGCCAGAAATTGGTTTTAAGCAAAATCTTCAGAAGAAATTGTTTTCAAAAATCTCGTAATGGCCTGTCATAACCAATTAATTTTTATTCTCCTAGAAAGTGTATGCACATTTTAATTTTGTGTGGGAATTGAATAAAGGAGCATCTTGTCACATAGCTTGTTTTCTGAAGAGCTAAGTTCTCCCACAGGGGAAGAGTTCATGAGAAGTTTCTGAGCTGGGGAGCTCCTGGCCAGGGGTTGTTAATGCAGAGTTGGCTTGTTCCTGCTCACGGAGCACGCAGAGCCTGGGAGGAAAGGGGTGTCTCCAGTTACCCCTCCTATCAGACTATCGGGGTTTGATTTCTCCTGCATGGATGGGGTCATATATCTGCATCAATTCACTGAATGGTCTAATAGTGGAAAAAAACCGAACAGTATTCACCATTCTTGCCTAATGTTGGCTGGAGTTGTGGTGGTTACCCCATATTAATTAAAAAGTAACAAAAGGAGGGATTATGGGATTATTTTGTGAACTTTCAGCCCTCAAAAGGCGGAAAGATATGTTTTTATATGTAAGAAGTTAATGTGACAGCAAAACTTTTGGAGTTTTTTCCCCCAACGTTCATTAGTATTCATCTCTATCTCTGTCTTTGTTCAGCTGGCTGCTCATTCCGCATATCCACTTTGGAGTTAAACAATGTTAAATGACAACAGAGAAATTATTTAATTAGGTAAACTATTGGCAGTAACAACATGTCCTTCTAACTGCTTGATTTCTTTTACATTTCATGTAGGCTCTAGGAATATTTAGTTTAAAAATAGGATTTATTTTAATTTTTCCTCCAAAGCCACTGAGTTCCTCTCCCCCCACATAGATTTTTTCTTTTTTTGTGGGTTACCTGAGGTAATTCTTGAGACATTTAAGCTCCAAATATAGAATGGTCACAATAGAATTCCAAATGCAAGCTTTGAGTGTGTTCCTATATGTTTAATTTAACAGCTTCTCAATTTAGGGTCACATGTTTTGGGTTCCAGCTAGTTAAATTTTTAGCACTCTTTAAGGATGGAATATAACATACAAAGCTCTTGCATTTAGGCTTTGGTGTATGGTAGATATTCCCAGGTATGATAGTTGAAAGGCAAAATTTGGGTTATTTTTCCTATGCAACCTTTAGATAAAACTTCTGAGTTATAAAACTGTTTCTCCTGGATGTAGACTCCCTTCCAGATAACAGTAATCAGTGAAATATATCCTTCTTGGCTCAGATAGTTTTAGCTGGACAGTGTAAAATACTCTTTAGATCTCTTAAGCTCATGTTGAGAGTTACTCACATTGATTTAGCTTGTGAAGCGTTGGAGTTTGCATAGCCTGTCAAATTTGGGTCATTTAAGCTGACTGTGGTAACCTCCCGTTTAAGATTGTGACCTTGCACCCATGGTATCTACCAAGACCATCATTTTCTAGTAATTCTGCTTATACTAGTTCCTGTATGTTTTTGTTGAGTCTAGAAAAAGAGCCATGAATGGGGATCCTGCTATACTTGTATAAACACAGAAGGAAAGAACGATTCTTGTGTGAAAGAATTTCCAGTTTGTCACAAAAGGAAATGGATGGTGTGACATGGAGACCCAGCAGTGTTTGCTCCATGGTTGGTTTATCACGATAGTGCAGAAAGAAGTAGTGCTAAAGGCTTGGTTAATATGACATGAACAAGAAATATTTCTGGCTGTCTTTGGAAATTAATGGGAAAGCTGCCTGTCTCCAGCCTAATAATCCTCTTGCCCTATCTGCCCTCTCCATGTCTGCCTGCAGCAATAAAAGCATAGGATTTGGAAGCAAGAGTTCTTTTTAGTAGGATTAGATGAAATTCTCATAAAATGAGAACAGCAGAACTTTACAGACACAATTTAAGTTGAAATAACTATTTGAAAACCTATTATAGAAGAGTCCTTGCGCAAAGAATGTATTAGTTTAACAAAACCTATTTCAGTTAACCTGGCATGACTTCAGGAACCAGATTCCATGGGCATTGCAGGCGTTCTGCTAACCCTGCCTCAGTGGGTCATGGTTGCTGTCTAAGCAGAGTTTTCTAGTTATAAAAGCTTTTTTGTAAATGTAGTTGTTGGTGGTATTGTCCCTGTTTTGACTAATACATGTTTTGCAAAATACAGAACAAAGTAGCTGTCCCACTGTAAATGGGCATCCTCCACTCTTTCCCTCTACTTTAACAAAGTATCTTATGTGACATGAAATAAAGAACCAAATTACACAGCCCTGAAATATGACAAAGCAGACTTCTTTGTACTGCATTGAGGTAAATTTAAAAAATATCCCCCCCTCCCAGCATACAAGAATTTTATTCTCATCTAAAAGATTGTATTGTTAATTTTGTAATCCAAATTTTTTTCTGTGAAGTTTAATAAGCAGCCTGAGCTTTTATAGGGTACTGAAAATAAGCTCCTTGCTGAAGGGGGTGCCTGTGGTTTGTGAAACTTTTTCATATTGCACGCTTTTTTTAACTTGGGTGCTTTTATCTCATCTTTCTTACTTGGACACATCTTCCGTGAAAATCATCCTCATTATTGGATCATGAGAGCATCTTTGTTTTGGCCACTGTTCTGGAGCTAATGTAGGTGTTTTCTGGGAAGTGCAGCCCCACTCTCCCAGTGTGAAACAGACTGTTGCTGCTTTGGAGAGGAGACAGAGTTCAATCAAGATTGCTAATGATTTTTGTTCCATTACTACATGAGAGTCTGTTGAAACAAGAGGTATTCAAAAAGTGCCACGAACACAAGGAAATTGGAGAAAAAAGTTAAATATTAAAATTACTGTAGTATGATAGAGAAAATAAAGCCTTTCTTCAAACCCAAATACATCTAGAGGAGCGTAACTCAATGTGCATGCTGGCAGGAAGGACGGGGGATAATGCATGGGGTAGTGATGAACTGCACTTAGAGCTTCTGCCTTCTCAGATCCATTTTCTGCTGTCAGCTGAAAGATGAGGATCCCAAAAAGAACTAATTCACCAGCACTGCTTTTAACGTTGAGCTGTTGTGTTGTCTGCCCTTCACATGGGACCCAGTGAACTGCAGCGTGCAGAGTGCAGTGTTGCTCATTACATTTTAGGAATGTTCATTTCATATATGTATTTATAATAAGTAGTTTCCTGTTTATAGTATGAGACAGTGCCATGCTCAATATAATATTATAAGGCAACATGGAAGTAGTTCAGATGCTGAAAATACAAAAATATGTTTGAGTGTCTTCTAAGGATGCTACAGCCTTGTTAGGAGAGGTAGTCAGGAATGCATTTGCTGTTGAAATCAGTGGAATTGGAGCACCTACCGAAAAGGAATGAACATTTTTCATTCATTAAAAAAAAGAAAAAGGTGGTCCTGCATGTTCCAGTCCTGCAGAAGTTCTTTCTGCATTACACTTAAGTGTTACTCTTTTATGTCTGCAGATGTGTTTGGAGGCATTGGCATATAAATGTCCTGGTAAGTATCTTTCTTTCTGAAGGGATGTGTTGCTGAGAGTTGCATATGCAGGTGCAGGAGGGTTACAGCTCTCACCACACCTGTTTATAAAGTATATGTACTATGTCCTGTCATTATTTTCATGAGTGTATGGGTGCACTTCTTTGAAGGAACCAGGAAAGACTTTTTTCCCTTATGTTTTTTTTTTTTTTAATTTTATTTTTTTTTAAAAACACTAAGGTTACGAAGGGTGCTTTGTGATTGCAGCAAAAGTAAGGAACAAACAGATTTCTGAAGCAAGTTAATGAGTTAGCTGAGGTTAATTGCTGCAGTCTAAGTGGATTGTAGAAGGGTTTTTAAAAATATTTATGGTAATTACAAATTTCAGTGTGAGATGCAGAAACACCACTGTCTTGTTTAAACCTCCTTTTCTCACTCAGGAAATTCTGAGTTATTGTAGTCCACATTTTTTGAGAGGCTTCATACTTCTAAAAACATTACTGGGGAAAAATCACTTCTTGGTCACAGAGAGTAAAAACTACATTGCTTTATTAAAATGAAGTTTTTGAAAGGCTATTTTTCTGGACCAGTGTTTTATACCTGTTAGTAACAAGAAATAGCTGTATCTAGAACAATTTTCTTAAAAAAGCCCAAAGAGCTATAGAACATGTTATGAAACCCTTGCTTCCACATGCAATTTAAACTGAGTTATGTTTTTTTGTAGACCCACTTGCTAAGCAAAACAGCTTTTAAGTAGGAAAACATAAAATAAAGCTGATAAAGTTAATCTGATTTGATTTTTTTGAGTCCCAAAAGCTTGGCTTTCAATGTTTTTTCAGCACACATGTAGATCACATTTGTATTGCATGGTATAAGGCTATGAAGCAAAATACATGTCGTGCCTGTTTTGGACGAAATTTGATGTTTTTTGGTTGTTCCTGTCAGTACTGTTTTGTTCTGAATCAGTGAACATGTTCAAATACCCTTCAAGTTATTTTTTTTTTCTTTTAACCCCAGTTTTGACCCTTAAGCATAGATTATGGACAGGGCTGAGACTTCGGCCTAAGTCAATGTTAGATAACAAAAATGCTGCTTTTTTACTTTACTTACTGATAACCCAAAGTGTTTTGACATGGGTGAGCTCTGTGATGGCTTCTGAATGCAAATGCATGTAATTGGAGAGTTTATTGTCAGCTGTACTTAACTCATATTGCTGCACAAGTAAGAAGGCTTGTGTTTATAGACACTTAAAATATTGGAGGTAATCTGAGAAATTCTGACAAATTGCTCACTGCTGTCAAAGATCTGCAGGTCCATTAGAATGGCCAGAGCTGGGGGTTCATAAAATCTGAAACTGCAAAAGTCAAGTCTAAGAGAAAAAGTACAGATTTCTTAAAGCTAAAGCAAAAAAAAATTGAAATAAGAACAGGAAGATAAGTATTGATTCTTTTCTCTTTACCTCAGGTAAGCTTAGTTTGAAGAGGTTTCATCAGAAGTTCCGAAGTTTCCTTCACTAAATTACACATGGAGAAAGTCACCTTTGGGGTGGCCAAAGAACTCATGTTGAAGTCCTGTCATGAAGGAGATAAAATGTAGTCAGCAAGACTGGGTGCTTGTGGCATCATAAACACTTGAGGATCAACATGTTTGATGCATCCAAGAAAGTATTTCCTGCCCACTGCAGGTCTCAAGGGTGCTCCAGATTTCAAGAGAATGAGGGAGGATGGCTGAACTCCTCTTCCCACTCTGCTTTTAGTTTGTAGGATGAGGGTAAACACTCACAGCAATTTTATGTGCTCTCAGACTGAGTTTGTTTTGTGTTGGGCTTTGTTTGTTCTGCTGGCCAGTGCTGGCCCACTGGAATATAACATCTTGTCAGAGGATGTGTGATGTGGTCATCTAAGTTCATCAGCTACTTTTTGGATGATATCTGTGTATGTCCTTTCTACAGTTCTAGGAATTCTATGGATTTTCCATGATTAGACTCATTAATTTTTATTTGGTGTATGAAGTATCCCCTCATGTGCTCACAAACGAGGTCAACAGAAGTCAATTAACTTTTTTTAGTTCCTCCTTTGTAAGCATATGAAATCTGTGAGGAATCGTGTCCTGAATGACTGACTGGGCTTTAAGTGATTTTTCCACATTTGTATGGGCAGAAAGAGGTTAGGGGGATAAAAGTATCAAGTTGAGATTTTTTTCCCCCCTAAATCCTCTTTATTTTTATATAATAGAAGTTCACATTTTTACCAACCCCTGCTTTCAAAGCCCTGGTGAGGACAGCCCATTTCTGTCTTACTTCAAAGGAACACCTTCCTGCTGGAGTTAAAATCTACAGGCTCCTGCTACAGCTGTGCCTTCAGTTCATCAATTACAGCCATTCTGGGTGCTGCAGAATTCTGATAATGAGACTTTGCCATTTTATATAGGTCACCATGAGGACCCAAGGACAGAAATCAGATAAGAGGAAGCAATTGGAAAGAAAATGTGAAAATTTAGTAACCATATCTTTTAACAGGGAGCTAATTGGGTAAAACTTTTAATCCAAAAGTTTGATTAGCAAAGCCTCAATTACCATGTTAGACGTTATACTTTATGGCCTTTCATTTCTGGATGAAAGACATTTTGTGAGGCTCAAAGATTCAAGCACTTAAAATGTGGAGGTTCACTGTGCATGCCAGTTTTATTC
The DNA here is from genome assembly GCA_013396655.1 of Campylorhamphus procurvoides. NCBI lineage: Eukaryota > Metazoa > Chordata > Aves > Passeriformes > Dendrocolaptidae > Campylorhamphus > Campylorhamphus procurvoides. Next base: position 1,948,618 of record WBMV01002345.1, read on the forward strand.
ATAGAATCCAGGTAAAACAAACGTTAGTGAATATTTGCTATTTTTGCAGGGATAGTCACTGTCCACAAGACCACTCTCTTATTTTAAGCATTTTCTTGTTGATGTAGAGATGCAGTGTTTAACAGCCAAGGCTATCCCGCAGTGTATGAAAAATCTCTGTACAACCAAGGGATTTTTGGCTAGCAAGTGGATTAGTATCATTAATTTGTAGAGTTTTCTTTGACCTTTGAGGAGTTTCAAAATTATGATGATCCACATAATGGAGGATCCAAATCAAATTCAGCCGATCATTAGTAATGTATTGATGGTAGCACTAAAAGGCCAAGTCAGGCTTGGATTAAACTGATTTAGCGTTATATGGATATAAAAAGAGATTTTGGACAAGTCCAGAAACTTATTGTCATTTAATTATAACCAGTTGATACACCAGCAGTGGGGGGAATTTCTGGTGTGTTCTTATGTTGATAAAACTCACAATTAAATGTTTGTCTTCATTCACTGGTAAGAAACTGATCTGAAAAATGAACAGGATTTCAACAAAGGAAAGAAAGGGGATGTGTGCAGATAAATACCAAGTTTTGGATATGGGTATTGGATGGAGGGTCTCACTATCAAGTCTTTGCTTTGCTTTGTCTATACCTGTAATTTAAGAATGTGTGGTAACCTCCAAAGCTATGTATGACTTCTGGCTTATCCTTCTGAAAAACTTACTGTATCTTCACAGTAACTGGAACAAAATCTTAATCTTCTTCTATTTATAAAGAAGTAAATATTAAAAAAATCTATAATTTTCTGTGTCTTGAAAGATACAGGGACTCTGAGTAAAGAGCCCCTAAATTTGAAAGTATTTTAAACTGGAATACTTTTTAGGAACAGATAGACGAAAAAAAAAAAAAACAACTTTTTTTTTTTAACTTTTTCCTAAAGTTCCCTTAGCCAGCATGGGATTTCCTACTGTTCCATCTGACCTCTAAGAAATGCTTTGTAAACCTAGGCTGTGTTTTCTTTAGAAGAAAATTGATAAATGTAAGCTTTACATTTCAAGGACCAAACTAAAATTGTGCCTAAATGTTGTTATGCACAGTCAAAATTTGCCAGTATGTAATAGTGGAGTTCCAGCAAGTGCATAGAAGGGTACCCAAAGACATACTGGAAGAATTTAGCTTGGCGTGGTGGAGGAGGAGCAAACTGGGCAGTTTTCATCTTTTGGCTGAAATAGGACCAAAGATGTGCAGTGAAATTGGTCTGAAATGAAGATTTTTGAACTCAAGAACGATGTACTGAAGCTTTTGCTTTAGAGTGACATGTTCCCTAATTACCCACACACACAGTAATATATTCCATTGGTGTAAGAGGCTTGTGAAAGGAGCAAGTTCCTGTTGAGTGGAACAAACAGAGAAATGTGGTATTCTCCTGTTTGGTGAGGTGGGGAGGGAGGATGAACACAAGGTGAGAAAGGGAGCAAGGAATGGAGCAAAGCAGTAAAAGGGCAACTGTAAGACAGAAACATCTCACCCTGAGGATGAGTCTCAGCCACCCTTGCCCCTGGACTAGCAGTGAGACCATATCTGACATTTGTGTGATTCACCACCCTTTTTTTGCCTTTTTGTGCATAAAGGTAAAGCCACGTTTCTGAACCAGTGAAGCAGATTTCCACGCTAAGTCTATGAGAGCCCTTATAGGATGGACTGACATGAAATCACACAAATGTGGTCTATTTCTAGCAGTCTCAGGCTGAGGGCATCTTTTTTGAATGTCATGTATCAATAAAGAGAAGTTCTTTTATAGTATAGAAAAGAGGGGCTATAGCACCATGAATCTTACAGAGGCTATTTTTTCTCTAGTTTAGCCCCCCCCCCCCCTCACCTTGCTATCTGCTGTGTTGTTATTTTGGAAAGCATCTGAAGGTGCTTCTGTCAGAATGGAGACTGAAATACATTGCTATAAAAAAATAACAAAACAAGGAAAATTTCTGATGCATTTTTGAAAATGCTTACAATTTTTAAGGCAGGTGACAGTACTAAACAGTGAACAAAGTGACCTGTGGAACATTTTATTTGGTAGAAAGTTCACTCTTTTTGATTCTAACTAGGCTGTTCAGATATTTAGTATTTACACAAGTAATTTGTATTTTAGCTGTTTAGCTTTCAAATTTTGCTTTTCCTCTCAAATATTTGTTAAAAAGAACCTTAATTGTTGTCTTTCAGTTTATTTACTTCTAGCTGTTCCATTCCTAATGCAATTTCATGATGCCCATGCATGCTATCTGGTGTTTGGCTTTTGGCCTGGGGGTAAATATTGATTGTAAGAAAAATTAAGGATGATGTCCTGTTTAGTTTGATTTTTCACTGCAGAAATCAGAGAATCTGCAGTGTTAAGTGGCATGAAAACTGATGCATTTTAAATTTCTGTGATTTACCAGTTGTGTTGACGTTTTCATATCAGTTTTGGGAGACCAGTACTGTATTTATGGAATGTGAGATGTATTTACTGGGATTTCTTTCCCCAGCCCCAGGGGTGTTCGCATTGTTAGGTCGTTTCTGTCCTGCCAGCTGCTGTGGGGAGGAACTTGTCAAATTGTGACAAATTATGGAGAAAAAACTTGATGCTAACTTGAGGGAATTTGTGTCATCCAGTTGTGTGTGTGCTTGTATGGTAACAGTGGACTGTCATGCATTGCTGAATCGTAGGGTGTCATATTTCTCAAAGAACATGAACTCTGCTGTCTTGTCACATCATTAAGTGTCTTATCACATGCTTTGTCAATTAGTAGCTTATTCTGTCTCAGGCCTTGATTGTTTTTTATAGTTTTAACTAGTAACTAGTTCAGTTTTCCTTCAATATAAAAGTATTTGATACTAGTTGGATGGGCTTTGCAAACAAAACTAACACATTTTGCTAGGTGAGTTTGATATAGATGGAAAATGCAGACAAGCTAACCATTGTATCTGATTGAACCATTCAAAAGACAAATTGCATAGTTTGTAGGGTGTAATTGGATGTAATATGGAGTGATATGCATTTTTTGGCAAGAGCTCTTTATAAGAAAAAAATTACAAGAAGAAAAGGTTGAAGTGTTCTTTGGAAGCAGAACAGGGATTGATAAAATTAGTGTAAAAATGTTCAGTGCACTGCATTTCTCATCTGGGGTAGTAAATCTTGGCCTTGGGAAGACTGATGAGGATACAGAATGTGTCTACTGGGATGGAGATAAAAAGATAAATTTATTTTTGGAGGTAGTTCTATAATAAGCAGAGCAGATAAATAGGTGAAACAAATGTGGTGGCTTTTATTTAAAAAAAAAAAGAAAAAGAGAATGAGAAAAGAACGAATCCAACCCCAATATGATTGTGCTTTGTTTTGCAAGATCTTTGCAATTTGAAATCTAATAAAGGTCAGTGAGGAAGAGCCATATCAAATCAGCAGGCATAATTTTCTTTAAATAAAAGAACAAGTACAGTTGCAGTAGAGTATATCCTAAATTTTGAATATAAGTGTAATTTCAGCATTCTAGAGTGCATTTTTGGTTCCAAGCTGATTGTATTGTGGGACAAGAAAACACAGCTAGTTACCAACATATGGAAAGTTATTCTAAAGGAAACAGAGTAATTATTGTAGGCATTTTTCCAGATGGTTTGTCATCTAAAAACAGCATTGCTTTGCTTTGCTTTTATTTTTCTGTCTTTGCAATCAAAGTGTGGGCAGAAGGAATGTGCCCTAAAGAAATTTAGGATGGGATAGTGCCATGCTTCAATCTGCTTGTAATACCAGCCTTGCAGTTTCCAAATATTTACCTGGCAGATCTCTGTACATGTTTATAGTAGAAAATGGTGTTATTTTGTATGTGCTAGTTACACCAGCAAGGGATTACAGGCATTTCTTTTTGTCATTCTACTGGCTTGTGAGGGAGGAGGTTTCTATGGTAAGTTGTTCAGTGAATATACCCAAATTTTTTAGTTGCGTTTCACACATAAATAACACTGTGTTGCACATAAGACTAAAATCACAATCCAAGGAGGTCATAATTCAGGCAGTCTAATGGTTGTTCCTCTCCTTTTTATCAAAATTCAAATCCTATTTGAGGTCATAAATTAAAATGAAATTGCTCATTATTTTGTTCTTACTTGACATTTTTGTGTGCAAGAAATTATTCCTGAATGTCTTCATCAAATATGCAGTCTGTTCAAGTAATGGGTAATGGGAAAGTAACAGAAGTGTGACAAATCAAGCTGGAAATATATTGGCAAAGCAACGTGACAAAGCTTGTTCAGCAGCCACCTGCTTTTATCTTACCTTTCAGTCTCTTACTCTTCCCAAATTCAATACTCATCTACAAGACCAGGAAGATCCCTTAAAACTTCTCTGGCTTGCAGGATTCTCTTTCGCCCTGGATCTGTTGAGGGCCAGTGTGACTGCCAGGGCTGGGCTGGCATTTCACATGAAGGTACCTTAAAGTCACTACATTCCAGTAAAGTTGTCATGGGCAGCAGTTCGGTCCTGGTTAGCTGTTTTTTGAATTTGAATAGAAGTAAAGCCACTGGAGAAAGGCCAGCTTTGAGTATAATGAAGTTTGTAATTTGTTTATATTTTGTGTATACCTGTGTTTTAAGTACATGTGTTCTGGCTACCTATTTGTGCAGATGTTGACACTGTGGTTGAAACAGTCCATTTTACTGCATGCATTGTTAAGCTTTCCAGTGCTCTGTCCCTTTGTTCCCTTTGATATGGCAAAAGCAGATAGTGAAGCAGAATTCAGTCTTCCTGAAAGCAGTGAGCACAATGAGAAAAATTTTTTATCTGATTATCTGATTTACTTGGGAATTTAATGTTTCATTTACTCTTTTTTGTTGTTGCTGTCACAGGAAATCAGTGATTTGGCAAAGGGAGACCATAAGAATAAGAGTAACTTCTTATGTACTATATTTCTCCATCATTTAGACTTCAAACATAATTTCAGTACTATTTCACAAATTGAGACTTATTTCTTTCAGGGACTAAGACCATGAAGATTTAGTGTGTATCTGTTTGTCTTTTGACACCATGAAAGGTATTTTGCTTTTGTCTCTCTCTTTTTTTTTTTAACCTTTTCTTTTTCATTTAAATGTGTATTTAGTCCTGGAATTCAAGGAGGTATTGATAGAGGGTGCATATGATGAATGATTATCAAAAATTGACTGGAGTTTGTCTGAAATATAGGAACTTTAGGATAATGAGTTGTTTACTGCCAAGAGATATTGATCCTTCCAGATGAGCTTGTAATTAAGCAGGAGATCATTTGAGCAGGGAGGGAAAATTGTATGGATTTGGTAAATTAGTAAAGCAGATTCTGAGGTTATAAAGGAGGGATGGTTTTTTTCCAGCAATTTTGGTGAGTGGGGTGGATGTTACAAGCCTAAATATAGCAAGAAAGCTTTTGGTCTGATTTGTAAGCTGAGCATCCTAATGTAGCCTGCCCAATGGAAAAGGGATTTTGTTCATATATTGGTGATTTTCACCAGCTGCACTTCTTTTCTTTCATTTTCACCAGGCAAAGTAGGTGCACGTATGAAATCTCAGTGTCTGAGTGTTAATTGACTTCACTGTCAGAGGTAAACCGTGAGCTAAGAAGTCCACAATGAAATCCCCTTTGAGGATATATCACAGAACATTCTGACCTGGAAGGGACCCACTATGAGAGAGTTTCCCCTGAAACAAGTGCCTGGATATTTGGATGGTGGTATCTCCAAACAGGAGATTAAAGAGATACTGGGAGTGCCTGTGAATATGGTGCAGTTTCAACATAGGTTTGATCATCAACTGGATAAAAAAAAAGATAAAAATAGGAGGATGTAGAAATCTGCAGTCTTTAAGGGTGTAATTGGAGTAGATTTCCCAAGATGGTGCTCCAGTTACATTATATTTCAGCATTTACAGAGAACGTACAGAAAATTTGATTAAGAAGCACGAGTGGTATGATGAAGAATTTCATAAGAAAGTTTTCTGGAAGGTGAGCAACAGCCTGATTTTTCCACAACAGGAGGGAGATAGGACTAGATCATCATTATCTGATTGTTCCTGTTCCAAATGTAGGTCTCAGTAGTTCTAAAAATTCTTTCTACTGTGTGTCCTGCAATATAGATTTTTGTATTCCTTCTGCATATTTACCTGGTAATTAAAAGTAATATGATGATATGATATACATATCATCGTATAAACGTTTATATCATATATAAACGTTCAGCTTTAACACTTCAGAATTCCAACTTTTTTCCCTCCTTGTCTTTTTAGATTATCATTTCAGAAAGTGGTGCTTCAGTATTCCAACTATTTTGCAGCTGAACGTTTCAAGAACTCACTGTAGTGGAAGATTTTAGGTTAAAGATACAGCACCCAGTCTAGCAAATATAGCTGACTTGTTTTTTAAATGTTTGTGTATTTCTGTGTAAAATACTTGTGTTCTGTCCTTGCAACACCAGTTTGATTTTGAGGGGCTAAAAACTGTAGCACATCTTCCTTCCTCTGTTTCATCTGCAGCTTAGTGTCTTGCTGAAAATGAGAAAAGAATCCTGACCCTGTGAAAATATTAGAAAATCAGACTGATTCTGTAACTAGATGTTTTGATTAATTAATATTTCTTTCTTCTGTACTGTTAAAATATGTTTATGTCTGTCCTGGTCAACTTCTTGTAGCTCCTTTTGTTCTTGCTCTAGACTCTCTGCCAGCATTAATTTCCTAACTTGTTTCAGAGTTTTCCCCCTTCTACGTTAAATAAGAAATTACTTGACAAAAGAACTTTTTATTTAGATTCAAAAAAACCACCCAGAAAATATTTTAATTCAGTCTTTAATTAAAGAATAATTTCCATAATGCAAAAGGCAGATAAATTACAGGAAAGAGGTTTGCCAGGATTAATAGCTTATCACATAATGATTTTTGAGGTTTTTTGACTTTCAGTGGAATCTTGAAGGAATATTGTAACCCTGAAAGGTCTCCTGTGTATAAAGAAGCAAACAAGAAGAAAGACAGATTGAGAGAAAATAATTTGCTTGACTTTTCCTCTTGCTCTCCATATTTTGGTTATCCTTTTAATTACTTAATTAAAACAATTTTTGAACCAACTAACAGTGAGAGAACAATGACTAATGACAAAATTTATACCGCAGTGAGGTTGTGTTGTGTTTTACCACTGTGCAGATAGCGCATTAAGAATCTACTCCTTTGCACTTTCTCTCCTCAGAGGGAATGGCAGTTGTGTACTGTCTTAAAATATCACGTAGCCTGACAGAATAGGATACGTAGGATATGGCACAGCAGGGATTTAATGAGCCATTGTTTTGTCCATCACCAGAAGCTTCCTGCAAGGCATGCCCATAGCAGCAGTTTAAAATTGTTACTTTTCTTTTTCCTATATTTTGCCTATCCTTTTTTAAAAAAAGTTTTAGTATGAACAAATTTGCCGAAGGTCAAGGACAAAATGCTAATGCAAGATGTGTATGTGTAATTTCCAATATGAAAAATGGACTTTTGTCAAAAGGAGCTATCTCATTCCATGATGTAAATACATGAATGTACAAATTGCATTTTATGTCATGTTGGCTGGGCCCCCAGAGATAGGCTATTGTGCAAAACATGCTGTTCTGCTGTTTGTACACTCAGCGTTTGGCTGCCTCTTCACATATTTCCTAAGCCGCCATCTTTCAGTGCAGTTACCAGAGGACAAGGAGCATTTTTAATATTGTGACTAACGCTGGTATCAGAGCTGAGCACCGTGCGCGTCAGCGTGCGAGTGGCTCACTGCTGCCTGTGACGTGGAGCAGTGCTGGGTGGTGACCCCAGGAACAGCCTAGAATTCTTTTATAGGAGCAGGAAATAGTCCCTTGAAATCCTGTATCTGTTTCCAAAGGACATGAGTGCTTTGGCCCCTGCAAACATGATAATCTGGAGGAAAATAATATCAATAAACACTTCTCCTTACCTCTGGAGTGCTCTCAGACACTCTTGTGTGTCTTGCCATCCATTATATCAAAAATTGATATAGGAGAGTTTTCAAAAGCCCTGATATTTGGCACAACAAAATGAATGTTTTCTTCTAAGAATTAATGGAAACTTTCAAAAAATTATCAGAATAATGCAAGCCTGCCTATAGGACTGTGATTGATGAAGGGCAGCAGGAGCGATCCACAGCAGGCAGAATTCTGCTGCTGTTGCCTTTGCATTCCACAGAAAGCCTCCCAGCATGATTGTGGTCAGAGCTGGAAATCCCTGCCCTCACAACTCGTGTGGGGAATGACCATCGTGTATTGAACATTGTGCAGGGGAATGGTCACACACAGACCCTCAGAGGGTCTGTCTAAAGCTGTAAAGACAACCAGTTCTGTCCTGGAATAGAGTGAGAACAAAGCCACGTGTCACATAGATAGGAAATGACACAGAGTGGCAAAACAAATGAGAATCACTGTGAAAGGTGCGTCTAATATTTTGATTCCTATGATGGGAGGACCAGAGAAAAAAGCAGTTAATATCACTGTATCAGTGTATAAATCCAAGGTAAACCGCCATCTCTGATACTCTTCTCTCCAAGTCAAAAAGGGACAGTGAATGGTAACAAAGTGTATGAAACAGCTTCTGAATGTCTAGGACTTTTCTCCTTTATCTCTTTTTCAAACAGAGTTGTGAGAGAAGTCTCTAAACTTATGACTGATATGAAGAAGAGAGAAACACATTTGTTAAATGCAACAGAGTAAGGAGTAGGGACATACAATAAAGTTACCAAATTTAAGTCAGACAGAAGATCTATGCTTTGTTATTACCATAAAGGTTTTTTAGGTGCCATGAAGCATTGCTGAGTTCAGAAAATGATAAATCTAATTCATAGCATTAAACCATTAAGGGACTGAACTCAAACAGCAGATTTGAAGCTATTTAAAGAGAGTAATAATGGATTTGGAGAAGTAAATAATATGGGAAATGACCTGTGACACTAAGTTTCAACTTGTCTGCATACAGACTAGTTCATCAGGATAAACCATCAAAACAGAGATTTGTATAAGTGAGAGAAATTGTACAATGGTGTTGTTTAAACAAGGCTTGTTTCCAGAGTTTATAGTGGATGGCAATTGACAGCATGCACACAGTGTAGTTTGATGACAGATAGAAAGTCATTTGATACATTATCTCAGAACAGAATTCATAGAAGAGCTTATTCGGGTCACACCCCTCCTTTCTACAGTGATAGAAAAACGGGCTGTAAATTATTGTGTCTGATTTTGCAGATTCAAGTGTTAGACCAACTGAAAGAGAGACTTAAGCAAAAGAAATCCTGTCATGATTTATACCCTAAAGGGACAGGGTCCTTTCATGTGTGCCCTTTCATCTAGAGCGGACACAAATCCTGTCATTTCTTTAAGGAGCTGTTCATTAATATTGCAATGCATTTGGTAACAGCACAGTTTTAAACTGATCCATGATGAGTTCATTGCTGGGCTGAACTTTGTCTCATTTCCCCAGTTCTGTGTGTCGTTCATGTTGAACAGTGAGTATGCATGGCATGCTGGAGACACCAGTAAGATCTTACAACAAACACGTTTCTGCTTGTATATGTGACAGAAGAGAAGTAGTAAACACCCTGAGAGAGAATTCTCCTGTTTGAAATGACAGGCTCCCTGGAACTTGCTTCAAGAGGCCAGAGATGGCATACAAGTGTCCCAGAGAGGTTGGCTGCACTCCAAATTCTTATTTCCCTAGACTTAGAAATTTTAAAGGTAGTTTCCTCCTTGAATTGTCCTACCAGGAAGCACAGTCCTCTGCACTGAAGAAATTAAAAGGCTGTGTATATAACTAGAAGTTGTGAGAGTGATCGAGTAGCTGAAATTAAAAGAAAATAATCACATTAGAAATGACAGTAGAAGAATTGTGTTGGCATCAGCTAGCAAGATAAAACCCTAAGCAATTGTTACTGGATGGCATGGGAAAAATGATAATCCAGTTTATTTTAGTACCGATTTTAGGAGGTCTTTTGGACCACAAGATAAATTTGTTTTTAAAATAATGACCCCAAAAAGGTTGTTCTACTGACTGGGCAAAACTGCTATTTCAGATGAGACTAAAAGAAGCACTGCCTCTCAGCACTGAATATAATGACCTATTTTATGCATTTGAAGGTTCGCTTATCCTCAAGGTTCAGGCACAGGCTGCTGTTTTCATCCCTCAACAAGTTACTGTGTGTGAGCTGCCATGAAGGAGCTGAGTTCACTCAGCCTGTCATCAAATGTGAGATACAACCCTGTAGTTTAAAGTGCTTTCACAGAAGTGGAGAGTGTGACAATGGATGAGTGCCAAAAGTGATGGTGTTTAGGCAAGGAGGAGCAGAGAAATTTTGGGCTTTTATCTCTGTCCCAACATTGTTCAAATATTTAATCCAATTACTTTTTGCTGTAAAATGGTAAGGGATTAGGCAGTGGATGTTGATTGGAAACTCTTTGGACATTGCTCTGCATGTGCAGGCAGGTGCTTTGTTATGAGATAAAGATGCCTCCAACCCTGTCTGAAAATTAAAACTCACCTGTGACCAGAAAACTGTTAGGTCCCTAATCCAGTAAGGAAGGCTGTGAGCCCTTGGCTGCTGTAACAAGAGAGCTGAAGGCTGATACTTCACACGGGCATCCCTTTCCATTGATTCTCCTTACGTCTGTTCTGCACAGTGTGTTTAAGTGCATTAATTAAACTGTATTTAGTTCTTGATGTAACCCCCAATAACCATATAAAAATGTAGCTGAGTCTTAGAATTCTAATCCTGAGCCCAAATGATTAAAAGCAAGTATATATTAATATACAAAGGAAAGAGCTTTTAAAACAACAGTCATGGGGAGTAACATTGTCCTACACAGCAAACCAAAGAGTGCCTAGTGGAGAATGCATTCATGTGGCCACTGTTTTTTTCATCTTTCAGTATTCCTCCAACTAGAAAATGTTTTAACTTTGGATCTGGTGGGATGTTTTCACAGCCTCGTGTGGGCCAAAAGCTGTGAGAGTAGCCAGTTGTCATATGTCCTGAGTTTTTCAGGATTTTGTGCAGTCTTGATGGTTCTGTTGCCTAGTTTTATGCACAACTCACTGTATTATTCAGTCCTCCTCTTGTTCCTGCAAGAACTGTGTGTCTGTTTCACTGTATCTCAGCTAGAAAATGTCTGAAACCTTAGACTGGTAAATCAAGAAATGCCATTAGCACTTGAACTAATGAAGTCTTACTTTAGGTGAAGTTGTGTCTTGAGGTTGATTGATGTTGATACCAAAGAAAATGAGAATGCTGTTGCTGTTCCTCTTGCTGAACTTTGTAAGGGTGCTCAGTCCTGTGTGTAATCCCACAGGAACTGATGCTCTGCACTTTCTATCGGCTAGAACACTTGCCTAGGCTTGATCCTCTATCTGGTTACTTGTTCATGCAACAAAATTAAAAAATCTGATTATTTTTGAAATGTCTAAAAAATTATCAAATCTGGTTTGTTCAGCAGGGTCAGTATTTGTAAGGGTGGACAGACACACAGGTCGTGTAAAACTTGGCATTCCTGTAGAGGCTGTAGGACACTACTGGCTTTAAAACAGCTAAAATTTTAGGAATTCAAGATCACCTTACTTTCAGTAGGTTAACTAAGTTGTTGATTCAGTTTTGAAAATTCCAGTAGCAGATTGTTTGGGATTATTTTTCTTCATAATATTTGGACTGTATTCCTCCCTGGTCTAGTCTTGATCCCACCATAACTCAGAGTATTTATGACAGAACTTGAAGGTTTTGAAATATTATTATTAGCTTTGGATTAGACTGTGACCAGTATGCTTAACTTCAAACTTAAATTCATTGGAATTAATAAATTTTTTATTTTAAAAAAATCTTTTGCATGTAAGTTGGAACAGTGGCTTGTGGCTGTTTTTTTTAGAATTCTACTTGTAATTTTTAAGGTCAATGACTTCTAGAATAATAAAGCATCATATGTACTTAATTTCAGCTTTTCACTAGTTCATTCTAGGAAAAGAATTTATGAATTCTCATATCATTGCATATGTTAATGTCCTATCATCAAAATATTTTGTGCACCCTACTGTTGCTCAAGAAAAATTACTTCTAAAAAGGGAAAACAATATTAAGAATAAAGACACAAATGATAATTCTTTCACTGTGTGATGTTTTAATAATGAAATAATGGCATAAGATCTAAACAAACAAATGTGTTGTGCCACTGTAACAAATGGAGTGCTTTGCCTTCAGAATTCCCCCCTAGTTTTGCCACGAGGTTCAATCTCCCCACTGTACTGTCACATGCCAACCCTGACTGAGAGTACAATGAGATGGTACCTCAGTACTGATCTTCACATGTCTGTTGGTACTTCTTAGAGCCTTTCTCTTAAGTAGTTGACCTGTCTTCAGGATGGATATTCTGACTTCATTTTGGCTCTTGAAAAGTGTCTTTGCTAAGAATGGGTGTTGCTGAAAAACACAGTATGTTGTCTTAGCTTGTCTATTTGGAGTGTAATATTAAATCCATTATATTAGACAAATATCAAACAATGATATGTCCTTTCACATCAGAAAAAGGCAAATATATATTAAAAGGAAAGGATTAAAAATTATCTGGTGAGAAAATCTGAGAAAAAAAAGTAAGGTCCTTCTCAGCAATTGTTTATGTGCATGCTGACATCTGACAGTTCTCTGTGGTTAGTGTGAAGCTGATATTTTCCTTTCCTTGAGGGAGAGGGAAGGGATCTCAATTTACTTTGCAGTTATTTCAGTGTGCCTTGAGGTAAGGATTTGCCTGGAGATAGGTAGAGCAAAGCAGTTGGTGTCTGGTAACTTATTACATGAGGGTAAATTAGCCCTTTGCTGCAGCTCTGTTTTTAAAATCTATCATGCTGTTCAAATTTTGCCTTGTTATATTTGCTGGTTTTTCAGATAGATTTGGGCAGCCGTGCTTTGGTTTGCAATTAAACAGATAATTTCTTTAGGCATTTTTTTGATGCTTCACTGAAGTAAAAAAAAAAATGGTTTATATCCCTTTATTACATTCACTGGCAGTTTCATTAGTCTGAATATTCAAAACTCAGGGAATGAGAATTGCAGCCTGGAAGGAATCCAAAATTCTCAATGTTAATGGTGTTTCAAAGAATCATATTCTGAATGATCTGATAAAGGTTACACTTTATTAGTTTTATTGATGGCTTTCATGATGGGTTGGGGCATTGAGTTGAATTGCCAAAAGAAAACAATAAATGTTTACTTCTAGAAAGAAGTTGCTTACATTGTATTTTCAGTATGACACAGTTCTTGGCCTCAGCCTTCTAAATCTTGATTAATTCCAATCCTGTCTTACAGCTTGTAGTTAGTCCCTCTTAATTGAAATGGACACAGCTGCCATATTGATGTTTTACGTAATCTATGTTTTCTCCTGCTTACACTGGTTTGAGGGATGGCAGAGAAAGCCCTGAGTTCTGTGGCTTCCAGGACCTCTGTATAAAGTGATTTCTGTAAGCTGTGGCTGCCCATTCCTCCCAGTCCCTGCTCCCCAGGGCTCAGGCTGGTGCAGCTTGTTGCCCACGGGCACCTCGTAGTATGAAGTAGCACCGCGATGGCACTTTTCCCTTGTGACAACTGTGACATTCCAATGCCTGTCTGGACTGCCTGGTGCCTGATACTCTGGTCACTGCACCCTGTCAGGCAGGGTGACACTCTGACCTGGTACTGGTTCTTCACGTGTGGTGGAAGAACTTGTGGACAGTGTCCTTAAACTCAGAAGAAACTGCAGCAGTTTTACGTGCCAGCCATTCAAGGTGGCAGTGTCTGTGTGCACTGTGGGGCTGGTACGGGTTCACTTTCCCATCCTCATGTGGCAAAAAGCTCTCATTCTTACTCGCTCCTGTAATCAGAGCATCTTAGATACTTGTTTTATTTCTGTTATGTTTGGTCACAGTTGGAAAATTAATGTGTTCTTCAGCCTACTTGTTTTCAAGTCCATCTTATTTTGAGGAAGAAGACAGTGCTAAAGATATGTTATGAAGATAATTTTTCTGTCCTTTATGGGTTATTTAGAAGAGCTGGTGTTATTTAGGATTTTTTCTTTACTTTACAGTTTGCTGGATATTTCTCTAAACACTTCTGTTTGTCAGAGCAGAGAAGTGTTCAAAAGAAACCTGAATTTCTTGATTATATTTGTTTGTATTTCACTGTTGCTTGAGAGTTTCTGTCTACATTTGTCTGTGCTTCCCATCCTGAAAGAAAAGAATTGCTTTCTAACCAGACAGCTCAGGCAGTGTGAGGAGGGAAGTGTAATCTCCACATTGCAGTTGGGAAGGAGGCAGAGATAGAGTCTGACTGTTCTCGGGTCACACAGAGTGTCTCTGGGAGAGCCACAAATTGTACCCAGATACGTTGCTCGAGTCCTACTGAGTTGCAGGACAGTCTTTTTTCAAAACAGAATAAAATGCATTTATTTCATATTCTCATCTCAATGATTTTTCTTTGGATGGTTTTTGGAACTTCTGAGGTTTTTTTTTAATTTCAATTCATCATCTTTTCCTTGCCTTTAATGTCCTAGTTTGCACTAATATTTAATGTGTGATAGAATGGGATTTGCAGCTTCACTGTGTGATGGATTGAATGAGAATGAATTTAAATAATAGTTTGAACATAATTAAACCGTTTTTTCAAAGAGATTACATTTCTAGATAATCTTTATTGCCATTGCTATGTAAAAGATTTAAATCTGTTTCCATCTCTTTTTCATAAATTGATGCATATGCAAAAATAGATGATATTTGAGATGTGCTTGTAAGGGAAAAACTCTTTTCCCCCCCTCCTTACTGTATTAAGAGCTGATAATGTCTTAGACTGTAGGTTTTAATTATTTTCTTTCTAAAGTATTCAGAAGTTGGTAATTTTTAATTGGTGTCTGATCCTGGTGATAAGTGGTGGATCTTCCAGGAGAGCAGTTGTCTGTTTTTGTATTGAAGAATTTCTTCAGCAATGTAGGTGGCAAAATTAGTTTTACTGATTTAAATTTCTCTTAAGAGAACACATGAAGAAACTAGCTGTCTAAATCCCAACGAGCTAAAGTCACTTTGCGTATCTAAGAACCACAGCAATTTATCCTGTAAATGGAAAAATTTTCTCTCTTTAGACTTATCATTCTATTTTTTGAAGCTCTCTGAGGGATCTACCTGGGCTGTCTCCAGGAAGCACAAGTAGAACCACTTTGAAGAGATTCTGAATAAGCATCGAGTGACAAATTGGTGTCACCACAAGTAGTACTGGCAGAAAGAACTTGCAGATTGACATCATGCAGTGTTTTCTCTTAAGCTGAAACCTTAGGAAACAACTGGACTGGCTGGTAAATGATCCATATTTGTGAGTGTGATTCTTAAACAAGCCCAATGTTTATACCATATTCAATCTGCCTTTGGAAAATTAATTATGATATGAAGGGCACCTTGGTGTGCATCTGCCTTAGGATTCTATTGGAAAAATGCTCCAAAGACTACAACTTTGCAGACATATGGAATAGCTCCTGTGTGCAAATAGATGTTATGCTGTTCAGCTTGCCTTGGTCAGCTGTGACTGGCTGTGCCTGTTTAGTCAACAAATGTATTATGAAAACAGAGAGACTATGAAATGAAAACTGGGGCTGAAATCAAGAGACCTAAATACTAAATATACTTTCTTAATCATACTTATTGAAATTTTGCACCTGGAATTTGTTTTGGTAGTGATCATACTGTGTTAGTATTTATGGGCTGTATGGATACATGTTACTTTCTTCCTCCTTTTCTCTGTGCAAGTCTCTTAAAATACCGTGAACTTCACAAGGAATGGCTAAAAAAAGGGCTCTTTTGGTTGTGTACTTGCAATATACTGATGTTCAGCTCTTACTGATGAGACCAAGGATAGTTCTTTCTTTCTTCTTCTTGCCTCTTATTGCTGTGAACTTCAGTCCTTTGTTGAAGGTTAAGCCTTGAAATTTTGCTACCCCTTAATTCTGATGTAGCCATCAACTGTGTCAGGGTGTTTCTCAGATCCCTTGGCCAACCATCACAGCCTCCTTGGAGAGGACTAGAGGAACCGCTGACACATCACAACCAACACAAATTAATCAATTTTATTTGCCTATCTCTTTTTATCTGCTAATTTACACAGAAAACTTATGCATAAAGGACATTGATTTGTTTTGATAAGCTTATTGAAAGACAAATGAGCTTTAAATTTACTACTAAGAAAAGAAAATGATAAAATCCTCTGAAGTACTTCATAAAACTAAGTTCTGGGAAAGTTCGTGGCTGAAGTTCTACATCTAACACTCATCTTTTTTAATTTTTTTAATTCTTCTTCTGAATCAAACAGTATTAATTGTTTTCTCTTCCACATGTGTGGAAGGCTGGGGGTGGTTCATAAAGCACAAGGTATTTTTTAGTGCATGGCAGGGGCAGCACAAAGCAGGGCTTGTCATGAAGCACGTCTGTTTCCAGCCAAAGAAGCTTGAAAGAGTTCACAGCAAACAGCATGTGTCACACAGCATTTTGTATTATTTTGCTTGTAAAGTGGAGGGATATATTCACTAATGGGAAAAAGTGCCCTTTGTGATTGTTTGAAGATGTCATTTTTTCTTTCTTGTTACTGGATTTGCAAATAATAACTTTAACATTTTAGGTGTGACAAGAACAATTAAATTATTAACAAAAAATGGGTTAATGTAAATTTGGATTTATTGTGAAAGCGTGGGTAAAGAGCTTATCCAACAATGTCTTTGAAATTCAGATCTAGTCCAAGAAACTAGAATAGGAAAAAACTGTTGCAAACAATTTTTGAACCCGGCTTTGTTCACATGTCAACACTTTTTATCTTCATTATTCTTAAAGGAAAAGGAAATTTCTGTGAATATCTCTGGTACTTGGCAGTGGAACAAGCTTAAAATATAACTGACAAACCATACAACAGAACTAGTTTTGTTCCTTCCTGGAAATTGTTCTTCTCTCTCACTTAAATATTATTTCATGGAGAAGAGATCTAGAAATTGTTCTTGGAGAACTTATATATTCTGTTGATCTGGTGGAGAAAGAGATTTTAAGGACATAAGCCCTTCTGATCATAAAAATCCATAGCTCTTTGCTACTTGATATATCAAATGTACTGATATATAAAGTTGCTATATAGTTGAGTTTTGAAGATGGAGAGCCAGAGCTTGACCGTGATGTCTAATGTATCACCTGCTATGTAGGAGATGTGTCCCCATGCAAAGTAAATAACATTCTGAGCTGTATCCAAACAAATGTGTGATAATAAATAACTGTGGTTCTTTATTGAGAAATATAAAAAGAAGCATTGCTTATTCAGGGAAGCTCTGGAATATTGGGTAACCTTTAGGACTGGAGCACTTGGGTGAAATTTGAGTTAAAGACTGAGGAAATGTCTGATTGCAGTGGTGGGTTATCCCTTTGAAGTGAAGGCAAATCAAGGGAACTGCCTGACTGTCTTGCTGAAGCGATGAGGGTGAGCCAGCAGTGTGATTTGGCTCTCACTGAGGCCAACCTTTCTGAAGTGTTATCAAGGCAGCTGTTTCCAGGACAAACAAAGGCATCGATGCGTTTGCGAAACTTTGCAGTGCCAGGTGCCAAAATGGGCACGTGTCTGCAGGGCAGGGCTTGGCCTCGCTGAGGAGCCTGCACAAGCTTGGCTTCGTTTGCTAGGAGATGACACTTGAGAGGAGTCTGTACATGTTTTCTATAAATACATTATGGATGTAAAAATCAATATCGAAGAGGGAAGACACTTAACCTGAAAGTCAATGATGACACCAAAAATGGAGTGCAAACTGGCTGTAGGTAAATTTAAGCTAGAAATTAAAGGCATGCAAGCTTAGGACAGGATTTTTCTTACCTCACTGAGCTCAGTCTTGCCCTGTGCTGCTATAAATGCTTTAAGAACAGGCAAATTTTTATCCCTACTTTCTAACTTGGGTCAGAAAGTGTCCACCACCAAAATAAACAGGATTCTGAAACTGCTGTCCACAAAAGGAAGTGTGGGTAAAGGGCCTGGCTGTTTGGCACTGGAAGATGTGTCCACAAATAGGATTGTGTGAGGGGGTTAACCCTGACCACACAGAGCTGCTTCACGACCTGGTGGTCTGCAGGAGTTCTGTGCCCCATTCGTGTTCCTGTTACTCCCTGAAATTTCCAGATGTCTGTTGTTTTCCCTGAAAAGGTTACTCTTTTAAGATTGTTTTTGAAAACTTCAGATGAGGAACGGTGGCCTTGTTCCTGTTTCATGCTTATCTCTTTGCTTGAATGTGGCAATAGCAAATTAGCATAAATGGTCTGAGGAAACTAGTTAATATAGATTAATTTGTATTCTTCTCTAATCCTTTGAATTTACCTCCTTGAAGATACATCAAAGATGAACTTGGTTGTTTAGAAGATAAATACAGTAGGGGGAAAGAATCCCGTTTTATGGTATTCTTAAAACTCAGAAATAAATCTTCTATAATCAGTAATTGACCTATATGATATGTTTTTCCCAGTTTGTTTCAGATCCTTGTGCCAGCAACCCCTGTCACCATGGTAACTGCAGCTCCAGCGGGGATGGCTACCTCTGTCTCTGCAGCGAGGGCTACGAGGGAACCCACTGTGAGCACTCCCTGCGCAGCCCCCCAGCACCTGAGCGGGCAGAGCCCACCCCGGTGGGGCAGAGCAGCCCGGCCTCAGCCACCCTGGAGCCCGACGTGGCCCTGCCTCGCTCCAGAGCCACTGTCACATTACCCACCTGGCAGCCCAGAGCGGGACAGAGGGTGGTCGATCTGAAATGGGATGAGACAGAGGTGAGACTATTCTGGCTAAATGAAAATGCACGGGAAACAAAGCGTTAAAGTGTTGTCATTTTGGGGTTGTCATTTGTGCGTGATTTCCTGGGTGCCTACGTGAGAGAACTGCAGATATGGTCTCTGCCCTGAGTTAACGTGCTAAACACAAAAAACTCATTTGGTACGTGTTTTACAGGTAATGGGCTTAAGTTGGCCAATGTGTTGCATGAGGTGGTTCTTTGAAACGGAATAATATTGTTTTTTCCAGGCATTTGTATGATGCCATATCTCCAAACATCACATAAATTTGGGCAAAAATAAAGGCTAAAGCAATACCTTTAATATGTTTTTTGCTATTTAGAGCATGTAGATATATGTTGCTTTGGACAATACCTTTAATATGTTTTTTTGCTATTTATAGCATGTAGATATATGTTGTTTTTAGAAAATACATGTTCCTGAGGTGTTAAGAAAACATGGTTATTTAAGGATTAAAGTGGTAGGTAGCATATGACACGGTTCACAACTCTGGAGATACAATGACAGTGGTGGAAACATTTAAATGTTTAAACTTTTAAACATTTGTTGTAACTCTTGCAAACAGTCTCAAACTTAACATCATCTGGCAAAACTAGAGCTGGAAAGCCCACAACGTATGATCCTTTGCTTTCTACTGTTGTGTACACTGCTTTGTTAGTAACGCTTAAATGTCTTGCACGGACTTTAGTATCTGCAAAAGTTAAAAAAATTGCCAAACTTTACCTAGTTACTGTTAAAGTAATGACCAGCTTAGTACCAAACACTGGGGGTAATGAAACCTGTTGATGAAGAAATATTTTAATTTTTTTAGGCAAGTGTGACAGCTTTTTCATATTGCGAAAAGTCTTGTCAAGTCCAGTTTATTCAGGAATAAATAGGTAAAATGTCAGTTGTATCTCTTTTTGAAGTGTTTCAATGAGTTTCGTTCTCCTGAGGTATTTCTACACACTGTGTAATGTCAGAGTGAACAGGCATGAGTTTAATCCTTCAAGAAGTGTGTTTGTCATCATTCTTTGCTAGTCCAAATGAATTTGTAGATGTTTTCCTGTAACATTCATTTAAATCAATTTTTTGAAAGTAGAGTCAACCTATGTAAAGTGCATGTTTGATGGGTTATGACTCTCAGGTTATATCTGAGGTGTAAGTATTTTTGGGGCTGCATTGCATTTCAGTAGGAGTTCTGGTGGTCAGTGTCTGGAGCGCAAAGCTTTATTTCTTGGAATTCCATCTCCCCTATCTCTTATGTTACAGTAGAACATACGCCAGGCACCAAGGATGGAGTTGGGAGAGAGCACTGAAGCAGAAACGAACAATGATCTGCACTTATTACTTAGCTGAAATGCAGTCTCATCTCTGCATGGTTGCTCCATATGTCCTGATCAATTAAGGGCATGCTCTTCCCTCTACCAGATTTCCCTGGTGTGTCTTCCTCGATCTGTGGTCTGGTATTGTTTAAGTAACATTTTTGCCTGATTTGCATTTTAGGTAGATTCACTAAGAATTTCAGTCAAACAGATTGTTCACAAATGGGTATTTTAATAGCTCAAATTCACCCTTCTGCATGTCTTCTCTATTCTTCCTGATAAATACATGTAGGTTATCAATTGCAATTGCATTATTAACACTAACATGGAAAATACTTGCTGCCCTGTTATAAAATTGCTTGTGTTGATATGTTTTTAAATATTGTGGTGAGTCTTGTGATTTTCACAAGCTCTCTAGTGTGGCATAATGACCTTCTACCTTGTTCTTTGGAATTTGCAGTGAGAGAGATGATTATCTGAAACAAAGGGATTTCAGTTGCTGATTCAAGACATTTTCTCTGATCTATATTAAAATGAAGAGAGTTGATTTGCCTGAAGGTTTTTGTTCCAAAGCCTCTTTGGTGGAGGCTTCAAAAGTAGAAAATTAAGTGTTAATAAGAAAAATACTACCTTTCCTAATAGCTTTAAGAACTTTACAAAGCGTGGTCCTTTCTTGCTCTCTTAAAAGGAAAAAAATAAAGTAGCTGTAGATTTTGTATTGCAAAAATGTACTGTTTTGATCTTTGGTGAGATTCAGAGGACAAGAAAGGCTGGTATTATTATGTTATTGTTTGGGTTTTTTAATCTTCCAAGACTCTCTGTTTTCTAAATTATTCTATGCTGATACTGCAAGTGAACCAATGTTCTTCAGACTCATTTTGTCTCAGAGACAAATTTTGCAAGAATCTTTCCAAGTGAAAGCTCTCACCATCTTGCAAGGATGAAGTTTACATGGAAGCTTTTCCAGGAAGTTTTGAAACCCAGAAAATGAACACCTGACAGAAGTAATCTGTCTAGGAGACACATGATGTGTGCTTACAGCTGGACATATGTTCTGTATACCTCTGATCCCAGCGATATATGTAGCACTGTGTGCTTGGATGAACAGTCGTGGTAGTGTCTGAACCGGTAGACAACATACTTTGTCTTTGGATACAGTTTCATTTCTTCGAGATGTCTGGATACAGGAAATTAAACTTTTCCTGATATGCAGATTCAGGAGTAAAAACACAGACAAGAACGTTTCTCTCAGTTGATTTCTTTAATATAATACGAATTTGTCTTTGTGCTCGGCTGTTGAAAGGGAACTCTTTCCTGCTTGGGCCCAATAACTAGTCCACTTGCAAGAGAGATCCAACTAACAATCCACATTTCCCCAGTTCAATCACCTTTTGTGTTATGGTGTAGAAGGGATATATATTAATATATATCAATAGTAGAAGAAAAAAGAAGCCATCTCATTAATCCAGCTCAATTAACAGATTTTGAAAAGGTTTCTGTGTACAAAATCAACTGTAAGATTAGCAGCAGCATACTCCTGTATATGATATTTCCATAAGAGATCTCAAATTCTTTTCAAAGGAAATCAGCAGTTTTATTCACATTTTACAGGTGGAGACACTGAAGCAGAGAACAGTAAAGGGATTTGCCAGGTGCACAGCCAGGAATTAGAAGGCTGAGCACGTGAGTCCTAGTCTAACCTTCTATTTATACTGCAGGTTTGTGCTCAGACTCAAGGTTTTGGAACTAGTGAGTAGAGGCTACAATAAACTTTCAATTCCCCTTGCAGTGGGGACAGCCATTTGTTTTACATGTGTCCTTAGCCAGTAAATTATAAGCCATTAAAAAGAATTACTTAAACTTTCTTCTAGGATAAATCTGTAACTTCACTAACTCTCTCCTCTATAATATTTGTTTATGGAATTTTCCGTAGAAACACCATTCTGATAGACAATTTGATGTAAGCATCTCTGGATAGATGATACTTTTTATTATATTTATTTTCAAAGCAAAACCCTAAATGTCTCTAAAAGCTCAATATGCTCAAATAAAACTTACGTGAAGTTCACACAGACCTTAGTTTATCATGGTCCATTGCTAAATGATGTTTCATAGATAGTCATAGATACTAGCCTTCCTAAAATCAAAGCTTTTTAAGGACAGAAATACCCTTTCAGGGAATTCTAATGAATGCAATTACATCAAGATATTGAAGGCTTGCTCATGTGAAGTTATACTGGTGTGTGGGCTCAGGCCTTTAGGTTATCCAGAACTGTCTTTTAAAAGTATGTGGATTATTAACTCCTCCTTCAGGAATCATCCTGTCTTGAAGTGTTTGAGCGTCTGAGGAGAAAAACCCCACCCTGATGAATTCACTGCTCTTCAGTGTTTTGTGTAGAAATACCTGTAGCTGGCTTGACAGTCTGGTTGAAATGCACATCCCAACTTGCTCTCCTGTGATCTCAGCTCATCCACTGCATGTAGAGCTTTGACTGTGTGAGATTTTTGTGTGATGAGCTTGCTCATACAGTGTTTATTATTCAGAATATCTCCTTACACTTTGACATAACAAGTAACTATTAATTGTTCATGGAAGTAATATCTGTTGAATGACTCTGTTGTGGTCTAAGCAGAGAATAGGCAGCTAAGCCCCACACAGCCACTTGCTCACTCTCATCCATTGAGAATTGGAAGGGTAAAAGTGTGAGAATTCATGAGGAGATAAAAACAGTTTAATAATTAGGAAAAAAAAAACAACAAAAAAAAGAAAACAATAAAGAAGAAACCTAAACAAAACACTCACCACCAAACAACTGATGCCCAGCCAGTCTCTGAGCAACAGCAGCCCTAGCCAACTTCCACCTTCCACGCCCAGCTCTACTGCTGAGCATGACATTGTGTGGCGTGGGGTGTCCCTTTTGTCATTTGGGGTCAGCTGTCCCTCTGTGTTCCCCCAAACATGTGCACCCCCAGGCTACTTGCTGGCAGGGCAGTCTATGAAAGAGAAAAGGCCTCGATGCTGTGTAAGCACCATCCAGCAATAGCTGAAACATCCCTGGGACCGACCCTGTGCTCTGCATGAATCCAAAACACAGCACCGCGCAGGCTACTGTGAAGAAAATGAAATCCATCCCAGCCAAAACCTGCACAGACTGAACATCAGATTTTTACCAAGTTGCCATTGATTTTGGTGGCCAGCTCGAGAGCAGAAGGCAGATGGTTAATATGATAACCTAGGTAATCTATCTGAGAAAGTGTCTTTGGGAAGATAACCTACTGTGCCTGCTGCTGCATCTGCCTCTTGGTGTAATACTGACATTGTTAGTCTGTGACAGAAGTACAAAGTTTTAATACTGTTATCTAGAGCATTGTCAAGCATCAAAATGCACCGAATCTTCTTGGTGGTGTGACTGCTGACTCTACAAAGTGACTTGTGCTCAGATGAGCAGAGAAACACAAACTGTCAGCAGTAGGATTGGTGTTGTGGATGTGCAGCCTTCCTTGCATCACATTTCAGAGCTGCAATAACTGGTAAGCCTTCTTCGTTTGGTACTGTTTTTGGATGCAGTCTGTCAGTCTCCCCTTGTGTCCTTCAGAGAGGCACTACTCCTACTCTGAACACTTTTGCTTTTCTCTCCCACTGGTGTGATATGTTAGAAGTAAACCTTAATTTTATTTCTGTTCTGGTTTTCTTTCAAGCATTGTCCCGTATGAAACTCGGGAGGATAGAAACAAGTGCACTTATGTGGAAGTTAAGCTGCCTGACACTACATTTTCAGAAGCTGTAGTTTTTTCATGCTACTGCAACTGCTGGTTTTGTTTTGGTTTTTGTTTTTTTTTCCCCCCTTTTTATTTTATTATTTTGTTTTCAATTGAATTTCTGTGCCAGAAATGATCCTACCTTATTGCTTGGCATCTTGATTACAAGGAGATGGTAATGGATCCCCCTCTTATGATTCTATTATATTGCCCTTTATTTTCCTACTTCTATTTTCCCTTTTAAATTATTTTCAAGATTTATAGCCAGGATCTAACCTGTTTTATTTCTTTTGCAAATTATTTTCCCCTTACATAAGGAAGACTGCCAAACACGTTATATTTCTTAAAAAATAAGGGATACTTCATGTCACATTTAGAGGATTGAAAGAGAATAAATCCTTCAGGCTCTATTCTGACAGAAAAGTAGTTATATGTTCAGGAAAGCCAAAATTACATGTTACGAAACTCGCTTTATTGAATTGAAAGTTAATATGAAATCCCTTGGAAGAAGATTTAAAAGAACTAACATTTACAAGACCATTCCTCATAATGCTTTTAGTGTGACAGCTTCTATCCCACTGAAGAACTGAAAGGTTGTCTTCCTTAATGACCACATCAGTTTCCATGGGGCACCACCCCAGAAGGCAGCCTTGTTTCTCTCAAAGAACTCTTTCCATTAACATAACATCTTTTCTAATATGTTTAAAGTTTTAATCATAGATTTTCTTCTTTTCTTTGCTGTAAGATGAGCTTGTAGCCATATTTTTTATTTAGTTCAAGAATGATGTGTGCTTTCATGTATTCTGTTCCATTCCACACTAATTTGCCCCACTTTGCTCTGGCTGCAAGACCATGCAGATGTGTTTGTTGCCCCATTAGGAGGTAAAAAGAGGAGAACAGCCTTCTGAGATGGAAAAACAAGAGATTAACCAAAGAGAGCATTCTCAGCTAGCACAGGAGGAAAGTTTCAAACAAAACCACACGGGTGTCCGTGTGTGCATGAGTGTGCACACACATGCACATTTACTTATTTGTGTAACCCTTGGGAACATTTCCAAAATGAAACACTCTTAGTGTACACTGGAGTGGGGTTTAGTGAAAGCTCTGGTGCCACTGAACCCACCGTAACAATTCACAGCAAAGACCTAAAGGGCAACTGGCTCATGGGGTGAATTTTCCCTCACAGCATCCTAGTGTAGGTGAGGTTGGAAGGGACCTCTGGCCATTGTCTGATCCAAACTCCTGCATAAAGCAGGATCAGCCAGAGCAGGTTGTCAGAACTATGTTCAGCTGAGTCTTAAGTAACTCAAAGGATGGAGAGTCCCCAAGATCCCTGAGCATCCTCTTCCAGTGTTTGGAAGCATTTGTGAGATTTCAGAAATATTCAATAATACCTTGTTAATAGGGTAGTGAGGAATTTCTAGGGCTCATATGAGTTTGGTCAGACCACGTTCAGGTTTGAGAAAAGTGTGGCATGTTTTGCATGAAAGCCTCCTGCAGTTGTGTGACCCCAGGGCTGAGGCACAGAGGAAATGCACAGGTGCTGCAGTAGCAGAAGGGCTGTATTTTGCACTGCTCAGGATTAGTCTGCCCAGCTTGATAAGGCTTTGTAGAATTACAAATGTCTGCTCAGCTTTTCAAGAAACATACTATGAAATTTCATATACAATACCTATCTTCAAAGAACTAATTTCAATACTGAGAGGCTGCATAAATGTAGACTTAGTGCCTATAGGCTACCCTTCTTAGCCTCATTGAATTAAAGTCTAGTACTCTTATCAGTGTAATAAAGGCACTCACTCACATTAAAATATTACCTTGGGATTTATGTATGTATTTCAGCACTTGTTAAGTGTATATCTCATTATTCTGGGTTGTGTAAGGCAGGAGAGTAGCTGTGCAATTTACACTATTTAATTTCTTCAGAAAAGCTGTCATTTGGAAGAATACTCTATGGCTCTGTTTTTAGGGAGCACACCTGAGTTTCTTTCCAATCCCATCTGTGCTATTGCTATGGCCTGGTAAGGAAATGTAGCCAGGCACTGCTGTCTTTTTAAGGCCCAGGTAGAAATTGTAGGAGTGATTCTCCTCTCAGCATTTCACTCTTGCTTTCCCAAATAATGCTGCCCTTTTACCTATGTAAAGCCTTAAAGAATTTGAAGCAGAAATGTAGTTTTCATATATGATGTTATCTTTTAAAACCCAAGAAAATTATTCAGATGCCAAGTTATGGAACATGTATGTAAGGAGGAATTCTGTGTTTAGTATCAACAATTTGATAATAATTTTAAGCTCTAAGCACGGTATTCAAGAACAGCTCTTGGATGTATTCTCTGTTGCCACAGGAGCTTACCTTTGTAATCAGCTCCTAAACATTCTTCAGGCTCTGGCAGGTCCACGAAGATTTTCTTTTCTTTGGTGACTATTTTTAAAGTAGCTGCATCATCTGTTATAAGTCTGTTCCCCAAGGAATTTCCTCAACGTTTCTGTACTATTGAGTACTTCAGGGGAATTTTAGAAGAGTTTGATGTCATTGCAGTTATATGTAATTCTTAAAAGCATATTTGTTTGTGGGACTGAAAATAACAGGTTGGTTTAATTTCTGAGTGTCCTTTGTTATTGTGACGTATTGGTTGTCTTTATCCTCATTCTTCAGTCCTTCAGTTTTGCAGTCCTGTTAAGATGTGAAAAAAGCATACGTAAAAAAAATTTATGCAAATTTCTCACAGCTGTGGAAAAACTGGGCATTTTTTTTCTTAATTCAGGTGTCAAAGCTGTCATTTTTGTCTCATTTGCCTGAAATTTGCCTGACCACTTTTTGTTCCTTATGAGAGCTGCTGCTTCTTCCTGTGTTTTTGGTCTGATCCAAGTATCAGGGTTTTTAATATATATATAAAAAATAGAATTTCAGCTGTTGTAAGATCCTGGGTTTAGTGTCCGACTGGTTTACATGATTATTTTATCAGAGTCTTAGAGCTTGAAGTCAGGGCCAATTACAAATGGAGTTCCTAGATAAAGACATCAAACATTACAGATCTCTTAACAGAAGAGTCAAAATTGTGCATTTTGCCTTCCACTCTTCTGATTATCATTGCAGTATTTCCTATGTGTGCTTCTCCCACTGAGTAATTCTGAATTCTGGTGTGATTGCAAGCTAAAGTTTTTTGTTTGGTTGATTGGTTTGTTTGTTTTTTCCATTTTTTTCAAGGTCATATCTCAGCTCTTGTTATGCAGCCACTTTGTTCAGCTCTTGTTATGCAGCCACTTTGTTCAGCTCCTGCTTCTATATTTTTATGTTAGGTTTGGGGTTTTGTTTGAGTTTCAAAGAGATGAATACCCTTTACTTCACAAACTTCTAATATTAAACAGTAAGTTAAATAAAATGCATAAATGACAATTTTCCCACTTGTGCTCCAAGGTAATAGAGGCATGAAATTGTAAAACTACAGAAACGCTTTAAAAGTGAGTGTATTTTTAGATGTAGTATAAGACTGTGTGAGAACAGAGATGTTGATTTGTTTTTTTCCATTTGTTCTAGTAGAAATATAGATTCCCAAAGAAAATGAAAGTTTAAATGGCAGCATTTTTCCTGTTGGCACAGGAAGAGTGTTGGCCAAACTTTGGATGTGTTGTGCTTTGAAAGTTAGCTCTGGGATTTTGACTTCCGAGATTTAAAAATTGTGATGGGTATTTTTTTTTCAAAATTAATTTGAACAATTACTATAAAATGGCATCTTACTTTATTTTCATAAACTAACCTGCATTCATGTTGTATGTACCAGGGAATTCAACAATGAATTATGAAATCTAGACATTGGGAAATCATTCACATTGGGAAATGTCAACACTGAGTGTTTGTCTTGCCTGAGTCAAAATAAGCTCTGAATCTCCTAAAAAGTTTTTACTGGCATCCTATTCTGGACTTCCGTTGTTCACGCTTTTGCACATGTTTCATATAGAATGTTAATTTGAGTTTTATTTCAGCTTACAAATTGGATTCTGGCTTTTTCTTTGATACCAAATTAATTAACGGGTGGCTGTCAGGTTGCATTTTTGCTTTTTCAGTAAGGTTGGTGTAAAATGCTTGCACACGTGTTCTTCATGACTGCAAAAGCAACGTGACAATCTCTGCCCAGAAATCTGAAGATTAACCTGGTTTGTTTGGGGTTTTTTACAGTGTGATATTTCATAGGCAAGCTGATGAAGATACATGAAAACTAGTTATTTAAAACTACTGATGGTGTTAAGTGATAGAAAGATTCAATTCTGCCACATGAAATATTACTTATTTGAAATGAATATACCCTTGGAAACATTCATGATTTTCAAACTGCCTTTAGGAAATAACTACTTTTGAAGGTCTGAATAATTAAGGAGTCTCTCTGTGGCTCCTCTGTGTTGTGTGACATCTTTTATGGTGTCTTGATCTAGTTAATGAAGTAACTGATTTCTGTGCCTGGTGGGCATCACTGGATTTGGCAAACGCATCCTTTCACTCTCAACTGTGATCACCATTTTTTTCCATCTGAAAGCACTGTTTGTCTAGAAACAACTTTTACTTGGAAAGAATGGCAATGGGCAAGTGGAAGAGGGTTTTTTAGGGGAAACTTGGGTCTGGAAAAAACCATTTCAGTATAGTAGAAAGACAATGTATTTGCTATTATAAATCCTCCAAGATCACAATAATTAATGATTCACTATTTCTTGGACGTGGCAAGTGTTAGGGCTTTACTTAGTGTTTTAAAAGACCAGAAACCTATTCATCTTTTTCTAAACATGTTTGCTTTTGAAAGAAGATGCCTTTAGAAGTCCAGACTTACATGCAGGAATTTTTTGTTAAAAACATAAAAGTATGGTTATATAAATGTTGGCAGCAAAAAGGTTTTGGTGAATGTTTTGGTCCTTCCTGAGGATTTTTGAAAGATGACTGCTGGACTAATTAGTGTCATTTGTAAAAGAATTCTTTCATATTTTCTTTGGTCAGATCTTCTCATTTGTTGTTAAATAAAGCTATTTTTGTTTTCAGATAACCCCAGATATGGCTTGTGGAAACGCCAGTTCCAATAGCTCTGCTGGAGGCCGGCTTACCTCCTTTGAAGTTCCACAGAATACATCAATAAAGTAAGAATATTCGTTACGTGTGATGAAGTACAAAAGTGCTTTTAGTCTCATTTGACTGGATATTTTTGACAACAGTTTTTGAGACAGGCAGATTTGTCAGGTGGCTAAAAGGCTATGAGGGAACTGCAGCCAGACTTCAGGCATCTAGCAATGCCATGACAGCTCTTTGCTTGGCATAATTTCCCCCACATATTTAATGTTTTAGAAGATGTAAGCATGTAAGCTGTCTCTGGGCTATCATAATGCAACAGAAATTCGGGCAGATGTGTTGAAGATGTCAGTTTGGAGGAGATATGACATTTCCTTTCTACTTCATGCAGTGAACACTTTTTTACCCCCTTTAATCTCAAGATGAACTTGCTGGTAGAAAGTGTTGTCATGGACTATATAAATGCATGTATTTTGTGCATTTGTGTTTGATTTCTGGCTTACTGCTTTGGGTAGCATCATCAGCTGTGAAATCTTTGTGTATGTCCTACAAACCATATTTCTCAAAAATCTGAATTTATTCTGTTACTTTTCAAAGTCTTTCTCTTTCCATCACATAGTCGTTTTGTTACTTTTAATTAACAGAACCTGACTTCCTAGAAAGATCTGATTCTGTCAGCTGGGATGAGGCATTTTCTTATCGGAAATTTCATTTTAAACCAAAATCTGCCAACGTAGTTCTCTGGCTCACAGCTTTACTGCAATTTTAGACTTAGATTTTCCCAAAATAGCCGACTTTTCTCATACTGTCATCTTATCTTTCAGAATCCCAGGTTTCTGTTAGAAAAGGCCATGCTCACAGGAAAAACCAAACCAATGCAAGCAGACAAGCTGCAGACAGTTTGGAGCAGGCACTGCTAAAGTGGGGGCTGCCCTGCCCTTCCCACGGCCCGGTGAATTGTGCTCATTCATGAGCCTTAAGCCTAAGTGGGGAGGTCTGTGAGTGTGGCTGCTCTGGCTGGCTGGGATCTGAAAGCAAACAAGTGTCTTTTCTTGGAATCAGGAAAAAGCTGGCATTTGTGGATTCTAAAGCTCTATTTAAGACCCTAGATGGAGGGACCCCATTTTAAAGGAGGTTGCAGAGTGCACAGTCTTGATCATTTTTTACGCTGTGTATATTTAGTAGTGTTTTATATCTGGGTAGATTAGGGCAGGTCTAGGTCTATATTTAATTTTATTTCCCATGTTAAAGGCCCAAGTAACATATCTGGTTCAATGGCTACCTACGAAAGGAAAATAATTTCAGTTTAATAAGTTTCTTTTGTTTTGATTATCAGGTGTAACCTGAACTGTGAAACTAGTTGCTATCCTGTTCTACAAGTGAGAGTGTCAGCAATGGGCTTGTTCTTAAAGAGAACCCAAAGTACTGTAAAAGATTTCCTTCTTATGATACCTAGTTGCAATATTTTTTCAACTTATGTCACTCGTGATTGCAAAACTTTGCCTTTGTTGATTTGAAGTCAAATCAAAAATGATGGAGGATGAACTGCATCATGTTTGTAGCAGGATTGAAATAATTTTATTACAGGAAATTGTGGAACTGAACTTCATCTCTAGGTATTTGGAGGTCTGTGTTCTGCAAGAGATAATTATCAGCTTTTAGCAGTTGGGTGTAGTTGTGTTTGGATTTTTGGAGGATTGTTCAAACTCATTCCTTCAGAGGAAATTAATGCAAATATTTGGGAGCTTGCCAGAAACATGACAGGTTTTTATTGTTTCTTTGTGGAGGTGAGTAGGAAAAAATACATCCTGAGAGGACAGAAACACTGGCAAAATAGTGCTCCCTAATGGAGCTGACAGTGGACATGCTCTAGAACACCCTATATCCAATCTGTCAATATTCAGGAAGACACCATGGACTCAGTGACCTTGGGAGCATTACATGACTCATTTGATTTAAAAGAATAAACTGTCCTGTATCTTCGATCTGGCATGTCAAACAAACGGGGATTTCTACAAGGATCTGTCTCCCTGTATCGGGCGAACATCGGATGTTCTTCAGCAAAGAGGCTGGATGTACCTGAGCTGTAGAAAATGATGGCAGTACAAGAGGTACTGCTCAAAAAGGCATAAATACAAAGGCTCAACAAGGATCCTTTGCTATGATGTGATACTTATGTAAAACTTGTCTTGGGCATTAAGATGGTGACCTTCAAATATTCGAAATTGGCACTCTGTATGATTTAATCTGCTATTACATATATAATTATGCAAATCTTACAGTTGAAGCATTTTTTAATTTTGTGAACATGCTAAAAATCTGCAAGGCTTTTCCTGGTCCCAGACTTGCCAGATTTAAGTTATCCTTCTTTGTTGATAAGCTTTTGTTCTGTAGTGATATATTTCCAAATAACACATACTTCCCTCAATGTAAATATTCTCATGATCTATTTCCTTAGAATAAGGCAAGATGCTACTGCTTCTCTCATTCTGCTGTGGAAGGTCACAAGCACTGGATTTAAGCAGTGTTCACTCATCGATGGCAGAAGTGTCACTCTTCTCCAGGCACTGGGTGGGCTGGTTCTTTCTGAAGAAGTGCTTGCATTAGGAAACAACTACTTTATTGGTGAGTAAGGAGCTGACTTTCTGTTCATCACCTCTAGGTTACAGCCGATAGTTTACCCAGCATTTAGGGGAACAAAAGAGTAATTCCTTTGCTGTAGGTGCTGCTGAAAGATCCAGATGTGGTATTGGCACCATGTTTTAGACACTGGTTTGGTCAAACCAGACAAGAGGCCACTAGATTCTTGCACAGGTGGCACCATTCAGTTTAAAATCTAGATGGTCATTTTTGCCTGATCCCTTCAGGTGATGCCAGATATATGTTCTGTTTTAATAACTGTAATGCTTTTGGGTAATGCTACAGTATATAACTGAATGCTTGAGATGTTCCTTTGTCAGGTATTGTGTCATAGGATATTTTGTAAAGAAGCCTAAGCCTATACACAGAAAATTGAAAAAATATATAAGAAGATCAGATTTCCTATTATATTTTAACAGTGTTTAATTGCACCGCTTTTATATTTTCCAGTTTCGCCTCTGTGAATATGAAACCTTAGAAACATGCTATTTGTTTCACTGGGCAATTAAATGTTAAGCATCTTTGTGGAAGGAGTGTAATGAAAATAAGCTGATATGTTATTTTTAAGTGTATGGGAAATAATACTGATTTAATGCAATATTTGTGCATAGATGCCATAGACTTAATTGAATTGAGATTTCTGGGCAGATGTTTTATTATACCAATGACATGAAACCAAAGTTATTGTAATAAAAGCATTTATTATTATCTGCTTGAAATGCTGTATATCTTATAATGAGCTATAAGCTGCCACAATTGTTATTCAATAACTTATCATGCTCATACATTTCAAATTAAAAGCACTCTGATGTAGAAACATTGGGACAAATTCCAAATGTGTAGCTAATACAGACAACCCCAACTGCAGGAACAGTGCCTTGTTCTCTCCTTTCTGAGCTGTCACTTAGCAAAGATACTGCTTGAAGGTTGTTAGTATAATAATTTAATTCCTGTCAGCAGTGGTTTCTTTTAGTGATGTTTATTTTCTTCACATGATTTTCCAGTTTAGTTTTTTTTTATTATTATTTCAAGATATTTAGTTGTAGGCTTTTTTTTCTTTTTCTTTTAATCTAGTTTTGCATTTAATTTCTCAGAGATAAAGCTATGCTTGTGTATCTTCCTCTGGAATAAATTTTTGCATTTGCCTTGTGGTAGTTAATGTACGATAAAAGCGTCCTGAAGACAGGATAATTTGTAGCTTTTCTACACTCGTGGAAGTTCCCAAAGGCACATCTTGATTTAGAAACTCCCAGAGAGAGGGCCTGAGTTGCTCTGTGAAGGCTCCACTCGACTGTGCACTCCCTACAGTGGAGGTTGTTAATTTAGTTAATTCAAACATATGTGCTGTTGCTCTTTCATAGTTTGTCTTGTCCTCCTTGTCTCTGTAGCTGCCTTTTTGTCACTGGGATTCTTACTCTCAATTTTTTATTGGGTGCTGGGTAACACAAGGTGAAAATGCCTTTTCCTTGATGAATATAAAATGGGGTCTAGGTCACAAAAATAGCTTATTTCATGCAGTACAAGTTTTCTGAGACCTCTTATTTTTATTCCATGTGGGTTTCAATATTTTCTTTGGTCTTTCTTTTTAATTTCCTGATTGTGAAATTCTTTGTAGAATTTCCTAGTTGCTGCCATGTGATTTGATTTATGTAAAGAACATGAATCATAAATGTGTTTGCATGAAGCAGCAGGGAGGCTCCAGTAGTACAATGAGTGAACAAAAGTGTTTGAGTGCTTAGTCAAGATGAGTGAGGTTATAGTGTATTTGAATTTTTATAAATCCTATTTATTTTAGCAAATGGTTGGATTAGCTGTAGTGCTTTTGATAGAAAATGGTTATGAAACATTCCTTCTGCATATCTTTCAGTCCTGAGGTGTTGCAACTCTTTACTATCAGATAATCAAGTAGTGAGAGAACTCAACTGTTTTATGGGGTGAATTATTTTATGTTGCCTTAATTTAGTTACAGCTTTTCCCAGAATTATTTTCTTTATTAAAACACTTGAGCAAAAAGAGTGTGAAATATTAAAGCAATGAAGAAACTGAAACATGAATTTGTTAGTTGAAGAAAGAGAAAACAGAATAGCCTCTGTGTTTCCTTCTCAATTTTATGGAAATATTTTGCTTACTTTCTGTCATCAGTTTTTGTCCAATGAAGTATCCTGGGTGTAAAACTTAAAAAAGTAACTCAGTTCTTTGTTGTGAAAAATGCTGAATGTTATCTTAACTCAACTGAAATCCATAATTCTGCCAAGGCTTATAGAAAAATAATTTAATCTTTACTTCAGATTTAAGCCAGATGTATGGAAGTGGTCTGTCAGTCTGACATGCCTAACACGTTTTTAGGTTTCAATCATTTAGTTTTCAATAAGATCACATGAATATATTTTTTCCTATAGACAACTTTCCATATGTTTCTTGATATACATGGCAAGCTTAATCTAAGGTGCAATAAATGAAACTGGGTTATTATATATAAAAAAGCAATAATGTTGCATGTGCTTTCATTGATGCTATTTAAGCTAGAACAATAGGAGGCCACGAGATGCTGTAGGATGCTGTAAACAGAGTCACACAGGAAGGCTGTGCACCTTGACAGTCAAGATAGTTACATCGTATGATTTTCCCCTCCTTCCCCACTGTTTTTCTGTTTATTCAAGTGAGTTTTTAAGTTTTCTTCTCTTAACTGGTGAATTCTGTACAATGACCTTTTTTTTATCTTTTAAAAGTTTTCTATTTAGAACTGTAAAAGAAAAATGGGGAAGACCTGGGTGGTGTTTTTGTTTGATTTATTTTTTGGAGGGTGTATCTATCTTCTTGATCTACATCTTATTTGAGTCACTTTTGAGTCACTTCTCTGTGTGTTGCCTCCAAGTTTTTTACTCAGCAGGGTCCTTTAATTACCTCTTGCCAGTCTTTCTGAGTAAGTTATTTACGTCAAAGATAAAACATTTAGGGAAATATTCTTTGCTTTGTGTTACCTCGTGGTGACACAAGTTTAAAATTGTTTGGACAAGATTGAAAAGACCCAGAAGTCAGCAGTAATGTGCTGATTTGCTGATCCTGTGGTTCGGGGCACAATGTCTAGAGGTTGGGAAGAACGCTGTGCTGACAGCTAAAAATAGGCACGTTCAGCACAGGCTGCTCAGCCCGAGACAGGACCTGCTCTGGGTGAGAACCAAGGGAGGAGGGGGGCACACTGAAGGAAAAGGGCACTCTGTGTTCCCTGATGGGCTTATGAAATGGCTGCTGCAGCTGCAAACAGGCTTGTGCAGTGCAGGAAAGGAGTTTCGGTGCTGTGATTGTGCAGCGTTGTTATGTTGTTAATTCGTAGCATTTATCCTGGTGAAATAAGCCCTGGGAGATGGCAAAAAGTGCTAACCTGAAGACTGACTTTTACCTTCTTTCCATGCGTTTATCAGAGTGTTTTTAGTTTCTCTGTAAGCTTTGATACTCCATGCATCAGTCTTCTAAAAGAATTCATTATGTTTTATTAGAAAGCGTACTTATTAGCCAATGGCAAAAAAAGAACAATATAGTTCATGTTTTAAAGTGAAAAAGCCCCTGAAAGTATTGACTCACTCAGTAGTTTAAGTGGATTAGAAGGAGGATGAAGCCCATGATATACCCCAAGGTGGCTTTTAATGCCACCTTACTGCTAGATAATCACTGCGTGGTTGGTCTGTAGTACAAGCCAGGTCAGCTTTGTCCCTGCTCGTCGTTTGCAACAAAAGTGTTTCATATGATGCCAAGAGAATTTAAGTTTTGTGCCCTAATCCAGGACCTAAAAAAAAGTGTATTTAATCGAGGTTATTTCTGAATAGGAAATGTTTTTAGTATCTATACAGAAAAATATCTCTTCTTTGGAGTGCTATGGATGGATATCAAGATTTGCCAAAGAGATAGTTAGAAAGTGAAGCAGGAGGGAATTAATAATATCTTTATATAAGAGATGGCAATTAAGGGTTCGATATTTAAAACATTAATTTATGGAAAGTCTGTCTGCCTTTTACATCAATAGAGTTATAGATTCATACTATTTGTCCCAATATTCTTTTAAGTTAATGAGTGATTCCTGCATAAACTATTTATCATATTCATAAAACGACTCATTGGTATTTGTTTTAATTGAGGATCTTCATATATTGATGCTAGCAATAACATCTCAAAATGAGTTAACTGCAAAACTTTGCCTTGTTAGAGTCACACACCTATTCTACATTGCAATAACTTGTAAAATTGAAATCAGATGAAATACATTTTACAAGTCTGAAAAAATGAGACCGTCAGTTTGTGCAGGAGTCTTCCAGGCTGAAGTTCTCCTGAATGCTAGTGGGTTCCAGCTCAGGATCTCTGTGCTGAGTTGGAAGTGCAGCTTGTGTGTGTTCTGGGGGAATGCAATCCACTCAGCATTGTGCGCTTCTTGCTTTCAGGGAATAATATACTGGATTTTGGTACAATTATATTTTTTCCTATACAAGCTCCTTGCTAGTGCATAAGATTTACTAACTTCATTAAATAATAGCTCTTTTGAGAAAAATAGCGCACTAAAATTTTTCTTTAAAGGATAAAAGTGGCCTTGCTGAAGGCCTTTGAAGGACGTTTTCAGCCTGTGTGGCAGTTCTCTCATAAATCCTCTATGACTTTTTGCATGCATTTCTTTTATCCAGGCATACAATCACATTCTGATTGAAAACGGGAACATTAATTTTGAGAAGAAAGGCTGGTATCAAAATACTGAAAAAACATATAATAAAAGCATTAAAATACTTTTTTTTTCTAATACTAGCATTTTAGAAGTTTTACAGTGATTGTAAACCATCTGTTTCTTTTCTCAGTCAGTTAATGTACCCTGGTGCTAAATTAATGTACGTGTTCACTAAGGCAGCAGTTCTGTGCTTCAGGTGTATCAAAAGATAGACAGACCTGAGGCTGAGAGACCTGCAGTCAGTCAGCTCCAATTTCACACAGTTTCCAGTCTACTGGGAGCACTGGTACAGATACACCTGTGTGGCTGTACAGATAGCAGGTTCTATTTAACAGTCCACTTAGCAGCTCGTAAACAAAAATTACCACAGCTTCCCCCCGCAGTGAATTTGGAGATTGAGGAATAATTTATAGAATCATAGGATATTCCGAGTTGGAAGAGACCCGCCAGGATCAGTTACCAAAGTCCAACCCCTGAGCCTGCCCAGACCATCCCTAAGAGTCGCACCAGGTGCCTGAGAGTATCATCCAAACCCCTCTTGAACTCTGGCAGGGTTGGTGTTGTGCCCCCTGCCCTGGGGACCCTGTTCAGTGCCCAACCACCCTGTTCAGTGCCCCAGCACACTCCAGGGGAAGAACCTTTTCCTAATATCCAGCCTAACCTTCCCTGACACAGCCTCATACCATTTTCCTTCTGATACCAGTATAATATTGCATGTTGTATGATTATTACTCAGTTTTAAGAAGTGTTTATTTGGGGGAGTTGGGCATAATGTCGAGTGTGAAGCTGGCAGTGCCAACTCTTTGCAAGTAACCTGTTTCCTTTCTTCCTTCTAACAACATTAAAAAATGAAATTATGTTTTCAAGTCTCTATTATGGGTGTTAGGATATCATTTCTGTTAGAAAAAAACCTGCTTCTTATTAGCCTTCATGATAAAATGTTGGAAAAATTGCTTTTCTGTCGTGATGTGCCCACTGCTAAAGCTGCAATGATGGGAACTGTTTCAGAAAAAACATTGAAACAAACAGTTGAGTGTTATTATTTTGCCTTCATTTTCCCATAGGTAATGTGTTAAAAAGTTTGTATATCTATAATGGAAAAAACAACAACTTGCAAATGGCTTGAAACTACTTTTGAGTTTGTGCTTTATTTGGCACTTCCATGATGCTGCTTCAAAAAGAGCTTTCGTGAGGTATTGCTACATTAGCTTTTTAGCTTAATGTCTTCTTATAAAATCAGAGGAAGAAATTTATAAGCAAAATTTCTATTTCTGAGATAAGACCTTGCAGATAACCAGGTAGAAGGTTTAACATTTATATGAACTAATATTTTTATCTGAATAGAAAATAAATCCTCCAGGACAATCTTTAAATTATAATGCTTATTTTCATCACAGCAAACAAAAACTGATGCAGACCAGGCATATAATCTGATTTTATCCAAGATGCCCAGCTTTTTAGACCAGTAGCACTAGCTGCTTTAAACTGTACTTATCAAGTATTTCAGAAGACTAAATGACACCCTACTGCCCTGCACACACCACGGGTGGAGTGTTCAGACCCTTGTGCTGCTCGGCCGATGTACGGGAGTGTCCATGTGCGTGACTCTCACCTTGCTTCGTGGGGCACTTTGGTGACAGCTGCTCCAGCTCGGGGGGCTCTCCTTTTCCATGTGCCTGGAAGGGCCCTGTTTTCTGCAGTCTTGAGCATCCTGGGCAGCAGAGCATTTCCCTGGGGTTCTGGGCACAAGAGCCAGCCTTGCAGAAAATGGCCTTTAGGTAAACAATAGCAGCAGCAGCAGAAGCACAACAGCAAAAAAAAAAAGTGCAATGAAGTGTTAATTTCAATGATTTCTTTTTTAAAAGGTGGCCTTACGAGGCAAAAAATGAAGCATTTAGTTGAAATCTGAACCATTCTGAAGAATGCTGTTGGCCTATATAAGAAAGGATATTAAGGAATGGTATTTTTATAAATGTGCTAAAATAAATATCCTGTACTTTGTGATCAAGTTGAATGTACCTCATCACATGTATAAGTAGATGGGAATATTAGACTATTTACATGATATTATCTTTTAAACTAGCATTTAAATAACTTTTACGCTTTAGATTAATCTTTAATTGGTAAATTATCAAAACTAACTTTTGAACTCTGCTATTTCTAATAAGTAACAGTGGGAAATTATTTTTCTAGTCTGTCTTTGGAGGTTCATCTGCTTGGTGAAACACCTTTTGGTTGTTTATTTAATTTTAAGATTTCTCTTTCTTCAGATATGACTTTTGTGACAAATTCACAGTCAAGATATTTGTGTTCCGTTGATCACGTGGTTGTTTGCGCTGGGAGATCTTGGACAGACTGCTTAACCTGATCTGTGAAATAAGGATGCCAGTGCATAACTGGTACAGTATGCATTGTACCAGTGTGAGGACAATGAGG
Organism: Campylorhamphus procurvoides; assembly: GCA_013396655.1. Lineage (NCBI taxonomy): Eukaryota > Metazoa > Chordata > Aves > Passeriformes > Dendrocolaptidae > Campylorhamphus > Campylorhamphus procurvoides. The sequence continues at coordinate 1,987,366 of WBMV01002345.1, forward strand.
GGCACATTTGAATAATGCTTGGAAAATGCTTTGAGACTATAGATATATCTAAGTGATACCTTGAAGTCACTATAGATATACCCTAGCAAATGCCATCCCATGTTCCACAGCTCCCCTTATTGCAGTCCCAGCTGCATCATTTGTATTCCACCACACTGAACTGCTCTTGTGAAGTGTGGTATCAGAGATTCTGGTGGTCTACATTTATGCCCAAAATAGTTCCCTGCCAGCTTGGCAGCATTGTTGAAATGCTGACAAATAAGCACATAATGGGAAATTGTGATACAGGAAATCTTTTAGAAGATTAGCCTTGTCACCCTTCACTGTGCTTCCACCATTATTTTGGACTGTAAGCAGAGTCCTTGAAGCTGTGGCAGAAGGTCACGCTCTGAGCTACTGTCACATCTCCTTAATAAGCTGTATCCAAGTGGCTTTGTAAATGTACTCTTGCTGGCTAACTATTTCATAGTTCTGTCATGGGTTGTGGTCCAGTAAAGCTATTAAGTTGGGTAATTGTTTAAGTAACAATGAAATTCAGAAATTGCTATTTGTTATAGAGGAAATGTAATGGAACATGTGTTTGGGGATTTTGTCTATGCTAAGTGAATTCAACTGGTTTGCTCAGTTCATAAATGAATTTAAACTGTCAGTCCTGCAAAACTGACCTGCAGCTTGAAAGTCAATCTGTGTGCTGTTTCTTCCCAGAGTTTTGGTAATAATTTTCTGATGCCAAATTTTGCTTCCTATTACACCACTGTAACACTATCATTGCCAATCTGCCCCTGACAGAATTGCAGCAATGTTACTGAGAATGGAACTGGACCGGCAGCATGCTTAGCTTTTAGGCATTGTGCCTGAGAAGAAAGCATATGCTTGATTTTTAGAAGCCCAGGCTGAGTTTTCAGTGTTGGTAGCAAAAGAAGAAGGCATATCTATTTTTAAACTGATTGTGACTGTAATATCAATTTGGAGAAGGAAAAGAAATGCCAACAATCCGAGAAAAATTCTTTGTTTGTTTCATGTGAATTTTTGAAAAATTGAATATTCGAAAGAGTTCTTAAACTGTCTCTCACTAAAATCTTTATATACTTTCAAAAGCAATATCTGACCAAGGCTTCTGTGATAAAGCACAGTAAGCGTGCTTATCTGTATAGAATTTGGGAGAGCTGTACCACCTATAAATAGTGCTATTTGTGGACAAAATAGCAATTTTGTTATTGCAGCTGTATTTCCGTATCCCCAGATGCTGTGTTGCCTAGCAGCATCATTAGAGAATGATCTCAGATGTTCGGAGCGGTGCTGATGGCTCTGAAGTGCTGCAGCAAAGACTGAGAATGGCATTGATTACTCGTTTCTCACTTCTTGTTTTCTGCTCATGTGTGCTAATCATCCCGAGCAGACTGGGAAAGGATTCCTGGCCCATTCCTCCAGTTCTGTGGAGCTCTGTTGGTGTCAGGGCCCTGAGGGTATTGATAGGCCTTAATGAGCCTGAGTATAAAGGTCATGGAAAGGGGGATAAATGTTTGTCCAGTTGTAAATCAAAAGCAGGTCTTAACTACTTTGAAGTGTAAAGGTAAATTTTAAGAATCAAAGGCATAATAAGAATATCTTGTTATGCGTTTTCATTTGGTAGGTCTCTAAAATGAGTTGAACATGACTTCTATGAACAAGTGAAGGATTGAGCTTGCTTAGTTTGCTCCATGAATAACTATTGGAGGTGATATGCAGTGCCATAACAGAGGGGAATTGGTTTATCCAGGTAAAGTCAATTTACTACTTGATCCCTAGATCCAAAAAGACACTGAAGCTTGATGCTGATTAGACTCCTGTTTTCATAGTAATTTTCAGAGTCTTGAATGTTAGCTATATCATATGATACATGAACAGTGTGAGTGTTACGGACATGAAATAATCTTTGAATAAAACCTGGACATAAAACATTTTAGGAGAAAGAACTAAAATCCAGGTATCCTTTTTTCTTTTTCTCTTTTCTTTTTCTGATGAGTACTGTAATCAAAATACAGTTCTCTTTCTTTCCTAGCTTCCTTTCTTTAAAATATTCTTAGGTCTGCAAAGTTCAATGGCGACAAAAGAAAAGGTTGAGCCTATTGACCATCTTGTTTAGCTTGCTGGGTAACATTTTCTCCTGTCATGTGAGATGTGTGGTCAAACAGAAAATTCATCTTGACTCTTTCGCACTTTAGGTTAATTCCATGACTTTCCATCATCTGTGGATGAACTGTCCTGTAGTTTCTATCCTGGACCACTAAAGCTTGCAAACTATGGTTTGATATACTCTGATGATAGCATTGTTGTCTCTAGAAACTGAAATCTGCTCTGGAAGTATTGTAGCTTCATTATGTGACTGCATGACATGAACTGAAGGTATGGTGCAGGCACACCAAGTGCTGCTGCGTTGCTCCTGAAGGACTGACACTACCTGTTTTTCTTACACTTGAATATATCCCAGTTTCCCCTTTTCCAAATAAAGAATATCTGAGTGTACTGTACACTGGGAATGGGGTGGAGAAATTACATCACCTTATTCTAGGGCCCTTTTTTGCTTTCCTACCCATTTTGACCTACTGATGCCCTTGGTGCCAGGGCTGTATGCTGTGCAGGGAAGCTGTAGGCACTTAGTGTCTTTGAGAACTTCACTGCTTTGCAAAATGTTGAAGTTGGCTACTGACCCCAAAAGCTTTTGGTGTGGGAAGGTGTTGAGAGAGAAAAAGAGAACAGATGGAAACTGATAGACATCCCACTGCTGTCTCATTTCCTTGGGAAACCAGGCTAAAAATAAGCTGAAAACTTGAGGACTGATACTTCATTGTTAGCGAGTGCCCAATCCCCTTGGCAGTCATCCTCACTCATCCAACAAACCTCTAGGTGGACTGAGAGACCTATATTTTTGTGAACTGGAACTTTAATGTAGGAAACTAAAATGATAATCTATTATTTCAACCACAGGTGAATATCTGTTGGAATATATATATTCTCTCTGTGGAATATAGAGAAATACATTTGAGCCAAGAGCAACAGACAAGCATTTTGGTGTGGGTGCACACCAGGAGTTAGTTAACCATTTGTAGTGAAGTGTTATGCCTTTCATTAACGTTATATGCACTAAGATAAAGATCTTGGTTGGTGGTCTGTTAGCTTCAGTCTTTCTTATTTTGGCTTTCCACTGTGGACCAGTTTGCAGACCTCAGTCTGCTGTGCTTAGAAGGAAGATTGTTCAGAAATGCAGCTTGTGAAGGGAGCAAAGCAGTTTGTGTAGTCTAGAAAGTCTGCGCTCAATTAATGTTCAGGTAGTGGTAATCTGAATGGCATGATATGATCTTGCTGAAAGCACCTGGACATACTGCTGACACCTGCCATCTTTTGTTTTGACTTTATTCCTTATTTTTCATTCTCAACTTCCTTGATGTGAGTGAAACAGAATCATACGTACTTTATGCTCCTAGACATAAGTAAGTGAAACTACCAGGAGCTGTAGTGTATTTTACCACACATCCTGCCAGTGAAATCATGCAGGCGTTTCTCTGACTATCAAATGTGCGTGCACAAAGCCTGAAAATGCCTCCTCTGCAATCTAAATGACTACTCCTGTCACATTATGATTTATTAGACTTTAGCATTGTTTCCATAACATTACTGAAAATAACACAACCCTGAATTCTGCAACTAAAAATGCTTTGATGCCATCATGTTGTAACCAGCTTTAAAAACCCAGTAAGGTTGAGCTGAGCAAAATTGCCTTTTGATATAAACTGCTGGAATGTTTTTCTCCAGACCTGAGATGAAAGTAGCTGTAAATATGCTTCTGAAATTGTTCTCCTACCTAGAAGTTAAAAATAGAACTGAAAACTCACTCTAGTTCAGTTGCTGTTGTGGGAATTGGGGAAGGAATTAATTGAAGTGCTGTGACCTGAGTTAAGCAGAATGTTATATTTAGATGGTCAGACAAGCTTCTTTTAGCCATAAAACCTAGAGATCTCAGAAAGCTGTGTACTACTTCTGTAGAGTGAAAATAAATATCCATGTTTGTGTTTTTCTAGTGCTTGGAAATTAGGTGAGATAATTAGGAATTAGAGGAAAATATGTGGCATTCCAGTGAGAATAATGATTTTTCCAGGGGTTTGCCGAAGGGCTTTTGATACCAAAATAGTAACAAGATTCAAAGTACAAAGAAGGTTGATCTAATATTTCTTTAGGGAACTGTCCTGAAGAATATGTAACAATCTGCTTCAGACAAGCAAATGTGAACCCAACGACATTTTCTAAATAACACATTCTTCCAAGCATTCACATATAATTGCAGAACTGCCAGTGACAATTGTATTCAGTTGTTAAAGAAAACAATTTTGGCTGCATCTTTGAACAGATGGGTAAAAATGGGGTATGTATTGAGGCCAGAATAAATTGGCCAGCTCTGAAGAGGTCATCAGATTACAATAATCCTCACTAGCCAAAACAGACCATTAGACATTTGGAACTATACCCAAAACATTTTTTTTTTTTTAAAATCTGATCCATTAGAATATTAAGCTAACTTGTAAAGGCTGTACTCAAGCTGACGACGTCTGCGTAGGACAGATTTTCCTCATATAGGTTTTAGACATCATTTAGGGTTTAGGGATCGTTTAGGGATCATAGACAACTAATTGCTGAAAGAAAGCATTTTGAAAAGTGAAATCTGAAAATGAAGAACAAAGAATGGAAGTCTTCCATACGATTTGCTGTGGAATCTGTAGAATTAGTCATGCTTGACACTTTTGTATGCAGAATGTAAGTAATGCTTCGCAGCTGTTGTGAAGGAAAATTCACTTGAAGTTCTGAGTGTTTCATGAAACTCTTCTTTATTGCTGTTCATAATAAATATTATGTTGTACTATTTTTTTCTTCTGCTTGACTAAATGTTGTGCTGTTTCCAGTCTATAATGCAAGAAGCTAGCCAGCATCTTTGAAGCTCCTTAGAGGCTTAGGCTGTAAATGGATTTTAGAATTTAAAGTGGAAAATTTTAGAAAAAAACATCCTGTGTCATACACTTCTTGCATCTATTTACTGTCATACTTTTTAAAATTAAGGATATTTAATTTTTTTTTAAATCCATTTTTTGCTGAAATTTTCCCTCTATTAATTTCTAAAGGAAAGAATAATCCTGCAGTGGTTCTATGCCTGTAACGTTCCATACTGGTACTACACTCTTAGGACCTTTGGAGCCTGCCTACTCTAACAATAATGAAGTCAAATTTGACAATTTGTGGAAGAATCTTTGGTGGCTTTTTTTCTGTGTATATTCTGCGTACAGTATACACACTCTACCAAACTCACCCATTTTCTGTCAGTGCACATCTAATCTGCCACAAGCTCTCCAAACAAAACAGGCACACATGGAAGGGCTGTGACCCAGGAGTCGAATCCCTGGGCTGGAACAATGCAGTTGGAGCACAAGGGAAGTACAGAAGCAGAGTCTACAGAGTTTGAAAAGAATTCTGACTTCATTGTGTATGTCATGGGCTGTGTATGTGTCCTATTTTCTCTTTCCTACTGTATTTTATTTTCCAGACATCTCTGTTAGGAGGATGCTGATAGTGATGTTGTTAAGCTCCAGTGTGCTTTAATAGCTTCCAACTATCAGTGTTTTTAATTCCATGAAATTATAGCTGCTAGCCAGAGATTCAGAAATTTTCCTCTTCCTTGTCAAATGTTCCCTTTTTCATGTTGTGTTCATCTCTACCTGATATATCCCCTTTAGAGACATGAGATCAGACATTCAATAATACCTGCATTGCATATACACAAAGAAATGCTGTCAAGTTGTGTATGTGTATTCTTGTGCCTTTCATAAAAACAGGGCCAAAGCGAGTCTCCATCTTTTACCAATGCATTGAATCTGTGTACTTTTTAGCTCTGAAGTAAATTTTATGAATTCATTTGAACATATTTCTCCACAAAATTTGATTTTGATGTTTCCTGTCATTGAAAAACTTAAAAAATTGTCTTTTTTAATGTATCAAAAAGATAGTAGGCATAAGCATTTGATTATTTGAGACCTAGAAAATGATTGCAGGTTAGAGCTCTGGAAGTAGATGTGTTTCAGCATTCTGCCTTTCTTTTATTAATCAATATAATGAGTATTTGTCTCCAAATTGTATTCTGATTTGTATTTACATGTGTTGAATTCAGATAGGTGTGTATTAAGTATGAGCAATGTTGTTAGTTGACAGTTTATTTCAAATCGGTTTTGTTTGTTTGTCTAGCTGGAGAGCATTAATATGTATCAGTGTATTTGGTTATATAGTAAGATTCTTTTTTCTTTTTTTAAAGGTTTTTTGAATGATTCAGTCACTAAGTGCATTGTGGCTCTACGCTTGACTGTAGTGGTGAAAGTCAGTACCTGCCTGCCCGTGGGAAGCCACTCGGACAGCCTGCAGTGCTCAGGGAAAGGCAAGTGCATCACCAAGCCAGAGGAGGTAAGGGGAACTCACTGGGACCTTCCTGCACCGTGGCAATTCCAGGACAATCTAAACACAGGGTAGATTGTGCTGGGGCCTCTGAGTGTGTGCATCCCTGGGTGCTGTGTCACAGGCTTCTGGAGCTCACGAGTGTGTGGAGATAACAACGGTATATGTATTTGCTATACCTAAAAATCAAGCACTTAAAGAAAAAAACAGATGATGCAAAGGTTCATACCCTGCCCTGGCAATAAAAACCATTATTCAGGTTAGGGATAAGGTAATTTGTGCTGCATCTTACTGCCACTATAGAAGAATGTTTCCTTGTGAGAAAAGGTCCACATGGTGGATACTTGGGATCTCCAATGTCCAGACCAATGTGTTCTAGTTTAAGTCTTCAAGCTTGTTTTGGTCTTTGGTCTGATTTAATCTGGTGCTTATCTCTACATGTCTTAATAACTGGTCACTCAGAATACACTGGTCACTGCAATGGAATTACCTGAGCATAATTATGAGGAGAAACAGAACAGAGTAATTTGGTAATGCTTGGAAGTTTTCCTGCACATCTTTCTGCCTTACATGATACTATACTGAGAGATTATGATGTCAATTCCACTGGCCACTGTGGATTTTTTGTGTGAGTTAGTAATATCAGAAAATAAGAACCAAATCTGTCAAATTTGCAGTCTTGTGTCCTGCTTTTATAAAACCAGACTGGCCTACTGTGATTTAGATCCTGTATACTCTTACCTTCTATACATGTTATTTTTCACTTCATGGAATAGAAGTAATTTACAGCACAAATATGCACAGTTAACATTTGGTTTTATTAATATTCATTTGGGACATAAAAGCAATAGTAACTGTTGAGTAAATATTAGCAGCTGTGAGCCTGCTCGGAGCACAGAATATTTGGCATATTTAGTGAATTCACTTTTAGTTCATCTGCTACCGTTTTCTGATTTAAATTCTCAATAAGCATGTTTGATAGAAAAATGGTGTTCCGAATTGTAACAACAATAATTAAATTGCTACAGTAATCTATATATACACGGCAGTGCTAACATCTGGAATAATTATCTGTTTTATTCATCCAAAATGAATTTTATAAAATGCTCGAGGTAATATATGAGCATAATTATTGCAAGATGCATTTAGAAATAAGTGCTACTCTGCTCTACCAGCTGGCTGGTATCCAGATAAATTATTCATTCAGATACAGTGTTCTATTTCATAGGCCAGTTTAGTTTTTCTGCTTTACTATATTTATGATTTTTATTTTATAAATTCAGCATCTTGCTTCCGACTTATGTCAGTAGTATGTTCAAATTTTTTTATGGATGACATCATATCAAAATGTAGTCTTCTCCCAATTTTGTCAATTTGAGAGTTAAAGCTTTTGATAAATAGCCTAATTTGGTATATTTTCATGGTGTTTGCCCATTTTTATGACTAATTTCTTTCTCTTGTTCCATGTCATATTTTACAAAATAAAAATAAATCATTTCCTGTGTCTATGCTGAACAATTAATGCTTTTCTGTAGTAAGGAAAATGCATATATGGCCTTTAATAATTATCCATGTGTTATAAATCTTTAAGACATGGTAAGAAAGTAGAATTTTCTTTCAAAAGAAAAACAGATTGACTTTGTGGCAAAAAAGAGGATCAGAAAAAGATTAACCAGTATTTGTATGTCCCCAGTTGTAATCTTGACATTGAAAAATTTGTGTTAACACTGGACCTGTTAGTGATAAATGAGCCCCACCTTGTGCACACGTAGTATGTTCTTTTCTCTGGAAATTATTAGAAAAATTTAGGACTGTTCTTATCTTTCCACTGTTCTTTCTCTGAGCCTAATAACAGGAAAATGTATTAAGGCAGTGTTTTTGATGTAATATGCACTAGGCTGTAGTTGACCAGCACCCTGTGGCTGAAGCTCTGGGACACACAAAGCATGTTGAAATCCACTTCTGAAGAGGTGTTTGTCAATTAATAGCAGCCAGAGATCTGGAACTAGCAGGATTCTCAGTATCTCTAAATATAATATATTACAAAAAGAAAATCAATGCAAATATATTTCTATAAATATGTCTATTTTCTCTCCAAATAATTTTTTTCTTTAGAAATGTGATTGCTTATATTTTCACAAGTTCCAAACAGCTCTTGAATTTTCTAAAACTTGAGCAAATGAGGAATGTCCCCAGTGATCTCTGGAGTGCCTCAGTCCTGTGCCAGGGCACCTGCTGGCCTGGGGAAACACACAAAAACCTCAGCTACAGTGACCAAAATGGAGATAATTTGTGTCCAGCCTCCTACTCCATGGAGAATAAAAATTCCATCTTTGTCCATAGTGTTTGTTTAGATCAATGAGCTTTCCGTGCTCTTTAGCCTATTAGTTGCATATGAGAACTTACTCTCAGCCGAGAAACCAATTCATGCCCAGCATAAAATAAAATTAGAAGGTGTGTATTTCATCAAGTAGAATGTTTTTGCCATTGTTTAACTCAAATTACATGAGATATACCCTAAAATATCTCAATGATTTCCCTAACAATCGAGTGAACACCTGTCAAAATTACACACTTGACATGTACAGCCATTGTGTTGGTTTCCCAGGACGCACCTCTCTGTGCAGAACTTAAATTTTAATTTTCTCTAAGTTTACAAAATGCCCTTCGTGATTTGCTGTTTGTTTTTATCTATAATTCATTCTGGTTTGCACAATATAGTCTTGCTGGATGCAAAGCAACGTCTTAGAAGAATGCATAAAAGACCTAATACCATGAACAATCTCAGAGCTCTGCTGGCTGGAGTCATTGCTTCCAGTGCCAAGAAGATTTATGGTTGTCTTTGGGGTTTTATGTACTTCATAGTTTTATTTCAAATCTAGTTTAATGTAAAAGAATGTAAGAACACATCTGCTTAATGGGAAATGTGAATGTAATTAACAATCTGCAGTGGTATAAGCACAGTGGCAAACTATTATCTGTGGAGAGCATACAGTCATAAACTAATGAATGCTGGTCTAACCTGGGGGTTTTACACAGTGTTTACTCATTCCTTACTGATACATAATTTGACTTCTACCCAGCAAGATACTTTTTATAGAGTGTGGATATGAAAGGCAAGGTTTTAATGCAGAGTTTGTTTTTGAATTATTGTTGCTTTTGAAAGTAACATAAAATTCAGCACTTTGAACAAAGTTCTGTGAGGTGATGCTGAGTGCAAGTGATGCCTTTTCCTTCCGTTGTATGAACTTTGTACCTCTGTTTTGCTGCCGTGTTTGCCATTTGTCCACAAGGGAAGCAGGACTGTGTCAAAAGTATAACACTGGTCCTGGCATCATCACAACAGAAACACAACTTTCAGACTCTTACACTCAGCTTTGTACCAGAAGAAGTTGACCTCAAACCAGTTAGGTGTTAATGCAGGTGAAAAATCTTAGTATTAACTCCAAGGGGAGAGGTTTGTCTGCTGGGAATTTCTGATTTGGTGTAGGATTTTGAAGTGAACTTTGGCCATCCATTCACTTTGAATGCCACAATTTTACTTACATATGGGGATAAAGTTATTTATTTCACAGATTCCTCTGTTCCATAACTTCCGCTCTCCCATGTAAAATATGGAAGAGCTGAATGTATAAATGTGAAAATTTTATCGCTAAATTTAGAACCCGTGAGATTTACACAAAAATAATTGGCCTCTGCCTGCACAGAGAAATAACATATTGAACTGAATAACAATGGTTTCCATGTCTTCTCTGTGGGCTAGAAGCTTTGGGGTAGATAAGTATGATTATAATTTGTAAAAAGGAAAATTCTAAAAACCCCTAATGTACACCTGAAGGCAATCTGCCTGCATATGGACTTATTTTCCTAAGTACAATATACTCCTAAATACAAAGTATGTAATTATCATACAGCATTGTGCTTAAATATTATAGCAACTCACTGTGAGTTGTAATAAATACTGAAAGTCTTTCTCAGCAAGACAAACAGTAGACCTTAATTTTGTTCTGGTCATCTTAAGAGTTTCTTTGGTTAAATAAAGTACTCATTACTCTGCTTAAAATAGGAAAAAGGTATTAGATTCCAACTATATTTATAGTATGATATAGGCAGCAGAGTAGCAGATTGTTTAAAAAATTAATTTTATTGCCATCCAAGATTATATATGGTAGATTTGCACTCTCTTAATCAAGTAAAATGTGCAGATGAACTGTTCATTGACAGTAGATGGTTTTGGAGTTCTTTGGTAAGGACATCAGTACTGGTGTTGGGACAGTGTGGAGCTGCTTGTTGACTTAGTTTTCCTCAAATATGCAAGTACATGTTAGCTGTTCAGGGAAAAAATAATAGTATCAGCTGGGGGAAGTGCCAATAGTACGGAATCTTCTCTACAGAATGACTTATCAGCATCTCTATCATTAGGGTTTCAGTTTGAAGGGTTGCAATGCTTTTCTTTTGCAGCTTTCAAACCCCATTTTGTTAACTACTCTTTATGGTAAATGGATGCCTATATCAAACTCCTAGAGAGGTATCTACATTAGCTGAGCTTTTCTTAGCTTCCTATTTTGTCAATATTGTTGAAGCAATGACTGATTGTTTAAATACCTTGTTATAATGGGATTTTAGTGCAGGCAGAGCCACCCTGCCCGTGTCTCTGTAGGCAGCTCACATGAAGTACCTTTAAAGTAAGTTACTGTGCTCTGTGAGTCTAATAATTTTTTGCTTGCCTGACTTTCCTTTCTGTTGAACTGCAGCCTTGTTTGGAAACCTGTCATTTCTCATATGTGAGATATCCAGAGCTGTTTTGTGAAGAGACTTGGGTAAATTCCAGAACATTTATAGACTGTACGCTTAGCAAGGACTTCTGGCACTCCTGATAAGTAACATACCCATCATTTTGAGTTTTAGAGACGTACCATATCGATCCTTGTATAACTCCACCACTGAGCTATTTGTAAGGAAGATTGAAATCTCACTTTACTGAGTTAAGTTTTTTATTTACATGAAGATGCTTATTTTCTACTTGAGCCACAGCTGTTTATTCATATGAAGCAAACATGAGTGAAAACAGAAGACCACCCTCTCTGTGTCTCTAGTTCCATGCATGGTCTGTACTTTGCATTACAATGTTTGTGCAAGGGACAGCTGCGTTCCAGCCCTAATGATCTGGCTTGGAAACATGTGAGAGTGAGTGATGTTGCCATCTAGTGTTTAATGAACAGATTCAGATAGATATTTAATCTAAATCTATACTCCAGATGAGAGAACTTTCCTTGCTTCCTTTTTTTGAGACATCCTTGGCAAAGTTAGTGACGTAAAGATTTGTAAAATCTAATTTGAATTATTTTATTACTAACAAAAATGTCCATAACTTGCCCTTTATAGGTATTTTAAACCTTCAGCGGGTGTAGAGTCTTGATTTTTTATTAAGCAGCAAGGTTTAGAAAAAGTAATGAATACATTCAGAAGAAGACATATTTTAACAAAATTGAAGGGGGTGTTACTGCTGAAGCACTACTGAAGTGACTCTCTGGGAGCCAGTCTGCCCTTCACTTAAAGGGTGCATATTTATAGTAGGACTTTTTTCAGTAAATCTGCACATTACTTATCCTGACAGTTATTTCAGCCTATAAATCTAATTTTTGGAATGGAAGAATGAATTTATGGTGATTTAGCTATTATGGATCTGATCCCAGCCTCCTTGTCCAGGTGAAATGACTCGACATCATTAAAAATTGTAGCTGAAGAATTAGTGCAGGTTTAGTATTTCAAAAGAGTAACTTTGTGCAGTTGATGTATTTATGGCAGCTATTGTTGGGATAAACAGGAAAATCAAACATCTTTATTCAGCAGGGTATTAAATGGAAAGATAATCTTTGAAAATGTCTTGGGAAGTACATACCCTGTTTGTTTTTAGGCAACGTTTTTCTGTGAGTGCGAAGATGCCTATAAGGGCTCGGTGTGTGAAGAATTTGATGCCTGTCAGAGCCAGCCCTGTCAGAACAACGCGACGTGCACCGACATAGCGCAGAAACACGACAGGAGCAATTTCACCTGCAGCTGCCTGCCTGGTAGGTGTTGGATTCCACTTTGAATAATGCATTTCTGCCTTGACACTCCGTGCGTATCTTCTGCAGAGCAGTGAACTGTGCGACTTCAGACACCTGGAAAGATGGAAAATGCGGCAACGTGAGGGCAGGTTGTAAAAGGCTGCGGAAAATTCTTCATCTGAAAAATGCACACATCTGAACCATAACCTAATGAGTGAATTGTTCATAACTGATAGAACTTTACCTATGAAGAAGAAGAAGACATGAGCAAAATTTAGTTTACATCAGCTTTTTCTTAGAAAGTTCTTTTTTCCCGGTTTTCAGATTTTAAGGAAATGTTGAAACTAGCTGTTCAATAAACATTCTTTCGTAGTGGCTGGTAAATTCTTTCTGTATGTTACACCAATCAAGTGGGAAAACGTCTCTCTGTGCTATGCAGCTCGTGGACCATTCATAGCAAATGTCTCATTCAGATGTCTCAATCATTGTTAACTTCAGTGGTTTGTGTTTCAACCCACAGAATTTGTGTCCACACATCAAAAAGTAGTCAGGAAAATCGTTTTAATTTAACTTTAAATTTCTAAAAAATATTCATGGCATATGGAAAAAAAATTAAAGAAAATGGTAGATAAGTGTTTAGTTATCATAAATGTCTCCATATGCAAGTTCCAGAAACATTTGTGTGTGAATATGATCGTTTCTCAAACTCTGATGGAAGGAAATATTAAATATCAGCACAAAATGCAGAGGTGTAATGACTCTTAACAGGCATCTCACCAGAAAACTTGTTTTTTCCACCTCCATGGTCATTGCTTAGCTCTGCATTCTCAGCCCATCCAACATATTTGCTGTGATATTCCTGAATCATATTATCTTTCAGATGAAGAAAACATGCCCTATGGATAATAATAGGATAGGACATATTTAGTTTTGTAAGTCTGTCATAAAATATTATTTCTGATGAGTTTTCCTTCAAGCTGTAATGACAATCACAGGAAGTCAGAGTCTTGTAGCAAGGAAGTCAGATTCTTCAGAGCAGCACAGTCTTTTCTGCCTTTCTGTGCGACATTCTTTTGGATACATGTTGAATTCCAGGGTAATTTTTAACCTTCACAAACTTGGTAACATTCAAAGATGGAAAAAATTTTAAATGAGTCAAGCATATTCAATACTGTGTTATGATGGACAAAAATAATCAGCTGAATGTGAGAACTTGAAAAACTGTGAAGCCTAGAGATGGAAGAAATCAGTGGATGTATCTCCTATAATCATTGTTGGCTAATTTGAGTCCAGTTAGAATTACAGAAAATCAGTAGTTTTCCAGAGTGAGGCTGGAAAGTGCCCTCCAAGTGCCTCAACGTGGTCCAGAGGACCTGCCTTACGAGACCACAGTTCTGGCTTTCAGCCTCATTATTTTTTCCACTTTAGATGCTTTCATAGAATCATCTTAGAACAAGCAAGAGAGTTTCTTTTTCCAGGTTTTGCATTGCAGAGAATAGGTTTATAATTCAGCTCTCCATAGCATATAGAAGTGGAAGATACAGAGAGAGGGAATCTTATAGATCCTTTTCTGTAGTAACGCTCTAGCAACTACAAATACAACAATTTGTAGACAGCTCTTTTATGGTGATGCCAATAGATTTGAACTTGTATGTGTATTGGCCTGCCCAAAAGACACATATATTTTGATTGCATTAAGCATAATATTTAATAAAAGTATGATTTTTTTCCCCTTCCCCTATTGTTTGGTTTGGGATTTTTACCCTTCTTTTCTTCTTTTCTCCTTGGCATCAGCAAAATTCTAGTGCAGGAATGTGCTCTGTCTCACCTTGGTCTTTTTCTTCCATACCTGTTCCTAGCAGTGTATGAGCAGTGTCACCTTGTCACAGCTTACTAATCTTTAACGCCAACCCTTGAGTTAAATGTGCTTGTTGTGGAAGATATTTACAATTTTATGTAGGATTCCTTCAAAAAAAGGACATGTCTGTGCAGCATGTAGTTTCTTCTTCAGTCATGCATTCAAGATAGTTTCTTGGAGGTAAATAAAAATTAGAAAAGGGGGATATGTGGTGTTTGTTAAGGAATTAGAGTTTGGAGTGTATAGTGATTTAGACTGTATTTTTAAATTTGTTCATTTTCTGGGGATGTGTTACAGACATCAGACATATGGAACAACGCAGACGTATGGTCAAATAGTACAGTACACACAATCTGTAGCTTGTGAACTTATAGGAGCTTATTTGGAGGAGTTTGCAACTGTGCTGAGCAGTTCTTCACAGCTCCCACTTAAAATAAACACTCTTTTTGAAGCCCAGAACTAGGAGAAAATGACAGTCATTCAGCATATGCACAAATAATTCATAGTGTCAAGTTCTGTTAAAGTCTTGCTAAAGATTGTTGACTTGAGATTCCAAATGCATTTGAAACCCATTCCAAAATGACTTATTTTTCTGGTTATATGGGTGCTGATGAGGGCACAGCACCTACCTCCATTATACTAGTGCTGTCAAAATATTGCTATTGGTAAAGCACAATTGATATACTCTCTAGATGTCTGCTCCTTATTTATGTTTCTCCAATGAAATATACATTTTCATTAGAAATCTCATTCTAAAAAAATCTGAAGGCTGTCCTGGATTCTGTCACTTATTTTGGTTAATTTTATTCAAGAGAAGTAATGATGCTCTTTAGATGGCTAGTAATAGATTTAGTGGTAAGCCCTCATTTTTGCCCTATTTTCTGAATATTGTGTGTGTGTTGTAGGTTACACCGGAGAGCTGTGCCAGTCAGAGATTGATCACTGCATCCAGCAGCCGTGCCAAAACGGAGGGACATGCTCCTCCAGCATCCATGGATTCAGTTGTCAATGCCCAGAAGGTAAACAGCAAACACCTGGCTAGCACCTCGTACAAACTGGTGGTTTGTAGGCTATACTTAGTCTACATTTTCAGTTATATTGATGGATGTATTTAAATATTTTTAAAATTGTGCCTTAGCCCATATTGTAAGCAGAAGAAATATCTGGAGGAGAAATCCTTGTGTAATCAGCAATCGGATGTGAAGTGTGGTCAGAGCTGTGTGTTTCAGTGTGTATGAGGGGCAGAAATGTTCTTTCCTTCCTCAGTGGCAATCAGGCTCTAGCATTGTGAGAAAGGTGAATTTGAGGAGACTTAGGATGGGATCTGATTTTTATGTTGTCCACTAAAGGATGCCTCCCTTGTAGTTATTTGCACAATTCTGAATATGGGCCACTTGGCTAAAATGTGTGTAAGAGTAGTAACTCAAAACTGAAGGAATTATTTCAATCCTCCAAAGTTTTAATTCATTCTCCTTTCTGTTTGGGCATATTCCTTTCTTGACATGAAAGCTTTTCATTGATTCTCAGTGGTACACTCTGTAAATGTAACTGTGTGAGATGAGGACACCCTAATGCCAGTGTGTGCTTGGGTAACCCTGTGCTGACTGCAATGACAGATGTCTAAATTGCGAATTAAAAAATTATCATGAGTGGAAGCTTTCAATTATGAAGCCTTCTATTAGTTATTTATAATTAAGATCAGAGCTTTGAACTAATTATATTTCTGTCCTTACTTGATCTGTGGATGTTGCTTTTGTTCTGCCACCACCTTATGCTTGCTCTAGGAGTGCAAGACTTTGATAACTGCTCAAGTAATGTCTACTTGCCTAATAATGAGATTACTTGTAATTTCTTTAGACTGATTCCTTGCTTTTCTGGAGTGTCATGCTTTAACAGACACTGACATTTTGACAGCAGTGCAGATTTTGCATTTGGTAGAATTTTGAAAATGGTTTCCATTGTAACTGATAGCAAAATTCAGCAAGAAAAATATTAGATGTTAGGCTTGGTCAATAATTTTACTTGCATTTTCCTTAGAAAATCAGTTCAGGAATCTTTAAGGATGCTGTACAGGAAATGATCTTTCCAATAATAAATGTCAGGAAGAGCAGCTATTGGGATTTTGGGTTGGTTTAGCTCAGCCATATTTGTTTCTCCCTGTGACATACCTTAATTGCTCACTCCTGATGCCCCGTTAATGAACATGCTGACCATGTCTCAGCTTCTCTCCTAATGCCATTTGTGGTGCTGGCCATGGAATGGGGTTTCTGGTGGGCTCAGGTCCCTGGATGGCCACGTCACCCATCCTCTGCTGTGATGCTGTGGCTGGGACGCAATGCCTTGCTCTGAGTGTCCTGCTCCCTGTGCTCTGCTCCAGGTGCCCTGCTAAATGGCATTTGTGCCTTGGTCACCGTGGGTGGCTGTGGCTGCTCTCCGGCTCAGGGAGCTCATGCCAGTGGCATTTAGCCCACGAGGGGAGTGTGAAGGCTGCCAGCTCCACTTGGCCTGCCAGCCCTGGCACTGCCACCAGCAGTGCTGTTCCTGCAAATGTGCCTTCTGCCTGTGCCAAGGGCCCTGTGCTGTGGGGCAGACCTGGAGCACAGGGGAGGGAGTCTCCCACAGGGACTGATGGAGAGGTTCCCGGTGTGCCCCTGCTTGCTGTGCAATGTTCCCACTGGTAGCAGCAGCTTTTTTCCTGCAGGAGAACTGAGTCACTCGCTCTCCTCATCTCTCAGTTTACTCGTGTTTGGCTCTCTCTTGTTTCCTGCTCTGTCTTGTTGCCTGCTTTATTCCTTGAATATTTATCTTCTGCTCCTTTCTTTTCCACTGATCCATATTTATGTTTGATAAGTTTCCAATTGTCTCTGTTGAGTGCTCTGCTTTAAATAGGCTTATTTTGGCACTGTTGTACGTAGTGTTTAGGCTGTATGCTTTGCTCTTTTTCCTTCTGGGCACAGTGGTATAATTTTCTGTGTTTTGGTCTTTTTGTTTTTTGGTACTTCTGTTCTTAATATGTGTTCTAAGCCTGTGCTCCTTTACTGATTGGAGCCTTGAGGTTTTCTATGGTTTCTGGACTTTCCTTATAGACACAGTGTGATTTTTGACCCTTCCAGAGGAAAGAAAAAGCCAAAACAAATCCTTGGGATTTTCAAGAAGTACCTCACTGCATCTAGGCTTTGTTGACAGGCAAATATGCTTTTCGGGCCATCTTTCTGAAACTTTCTGTGCAGAGTTACCAGTTCTCATCTCCCAGTATAGTTTCCATCTTTCCAAGAACAGCCATGTTGTAGAGCAAAGATAGAATCGGGGGAAAAGCTCTGGTTGCTCATTTATAGGTCTGACATGCTCACATGGTACAAATGTTTCTAAAACCATTGGCATAACATAAGAAAAAGATTTTACTGAAATACACTTGCAACTGTTAAAGTCAGATTTTGTACATTGACCTACACTATTTACCAATGCAGAGAAAGCCTTTGGAAGGGATAGAGTGTTTCAGAAATCGCTCTCTGGACTGTCGAGGGTTATTTCCCTTAGGAAGCCTAGTTTTATATACTCAGTGTCTGATTCTTAGTTCCTTGGACATGAGAAAATCATCCTTCGGTTTATGGGAACAAAGGACATCTTGTTTGCATGTTTATTCTTCTTGTGTGAGCCTGTGATGTCTTGTCAGCAATCTCAAAGAGTCTCCCTGTTGCTGTTGGTTTGAGGAGCGAATGTGTCCCCTGAGGTTACATGGCTCTTCCTGCTCATATATCACTGTGAGGAGGGGGCGTGCTGGTGCAGAACCTGTCTGCAGGGGCTGGG
Organism: Campylorhamphus procurvoides; assembly: GCA_013396655.1. Classification (NCBI taxonomy): domain Eukaryota; kingdom Metazoa; phylum Chordata; class Aves; order Passeriformes; family Dendrocolaptidae; genus Campylorhamphus; species Campylorhamphus procurvoides. The sequence continues at coordinate 2,005,549 of WBMV01002345.1, forward strand.
CTATTGCTCTGGACTAGCCCACTGGCCATATTAAGTAATAAGGTTTGTTCTAGAAGGTCTGCTAATGCCAATGAGCTCAAGAATTCAGGTATTTCTTGGAAAGAAAGAAAGAGGCAATTTAACATAATATGTTGCCTAAGTTTGCTAATGACTGTCCCTTGATCATTCTTACTTCCCTTCAGATGTTGTTATCCTCTCATGGAAGCATATTTTGAGAGCTTTTGTTTGGGTTTTGAGGAAAATTGGTAATTTTTGTAAATACAACAGAGGATAGTTAATTGAAAATTGCAGATGCAGTAACTTGCAAATTTGCTATTTTTAGCATGTCTTCAAATTTTCCATTAAAAAACCCCCTACCAGCCCCCCAATTTTCTAATTTAAGGTCTCTTGCTCTGCTGCTATTCTCCTGCTGTGCTTAATAATCATTGCTTGTTGAGAAAAGGCTTTTCTTTATGTAGTGCTAATTCAGCACTTTGGAGAAGGGTAGCCAAGGAGCTTCTGTAAGTGTAAGAACTACAGACTGCAGATATAATGTGGTTAGGCAGAAAAGGATAAGGAAATATGGGAAGTATCACAAAAGGAAAAGAAGAAGATGGCAGATAAAGGAATGAGATGGAAACAATGAGGAATGATCTCGAGATTGTATATTTCTCTTACAAATGAGATCTGTGGTTCATGAAGGAAGGATGTGATAACTGACAGAAGGTGGGGTCTGAGGCGCTGGCAAAGCAGCCTCAGATGTGAACGAGTCATGATTATTCTTTAGAAAATTTTGCTGTCTTAGGAGTCCTTTAGAAAAGAAAATTTCGTTATGCTTGCAGATTCTGTTTTCTGTGGGATGCATTGTAGGTTTTAATGTCCAAAATACTGTTACCTGAAGTTGTTAAGTCACATATACGAAAGAGAAAATTGGATTCTACACTCAAATTTATAGTGAAGAAGCCAAAGCAATACTAAGGACCAAAGAATTTGTTTTAAATTTTGACAGTCTATTATTTTGAAAAGAATGTTTGGAATCTTACTTACAATGGGGTAGGGATTGTCTTCTTATGTTAATAAACATATGTTTAGCAAATATTGCCTTCAAGTGATCGTGCAAAGAAATTTCTAAACATTCTAAAATCCTACGCATAATAAACATGTCAACCTGAATATGAATATTTGAAATTTATATTTAGAATGATTCCATAAATCCTCTGATTTTCTTCCACTTCTTGTGATGTATAATGTATGACTGTTGACAGTAACATTAATACATTTTATTGGAACTGATTGGGGTATTGATTATCAATTTATAAATTTGGTTACTCCATTTTCTTTAAGTCACTGAAAAGTTATGTATATATTTCCAAAGTCCCCTGAAGTGGAATTAAATATACAAAGAAAATAGCAGAAACATACACCCCCCCCCCGATTAGCATGAGCAAATGTAATTACATTAAATTAATAAACAAATTTTATTAAATTACTAAACATGGCATGCATTCAGCTGGCCAAGCACAGAAAAGTGGCTTGGGTGCTTGGGCTGTTGTTCCTGCTCAGTGTGAAGCTCACCTGCTCTGACAGAAGAGGCACAAATATTTTCATTCAGGTTAATATATTTTTGAAAAATAATCATCTGCAGTAATGGATTTCAGAGTCATCCTCTAGAAGAAGACAGTGAGAAAGCAATGCTTAGGATTAAAAGTTTATCATATAAGTTACCTGAAATTCATGTTTTAGGATTGATTTTATTTTACTGTTGAAGTTTGATTTGACTAGCAGCAGGGAACTACTGCTGGCAACACACTGAGCTAAATGTCCTGAAATACCTGCAGGTATTTCTGACAATACTGGAAAGCAACAAATTTATGAATGCTCTTATTACAGTTTCTGTGGTTTCCAAAAAAGAGTTCGACAGGTATAGAAGATGCTGAGCTGTGATTCATATGTGCTGATTTGCAATAACAGCTAGAAAATGCACATTGTCGCCATGAATTTTAATTGAGTGGGAGAACAGAGGCTATTTGCCTAGATTTAGGAGAGTTTAAGTTTCAGGGTCTTCACTTTTTTCTGTCCTTCACTGTTCGTGTGAAAGCCTTTTTCACTAGTACATCTTGCAGATGTGATTCTGACTTCCTTAGGTTTGCATGGAATAACCCTTTTTCTTCTCTGGGTTCCAAAAGTGGGTCACACAGCTGTTGCAGATGGAAGATTTCCCAAGGTTACTGGCGATTAGAATGTGGAATTCTTCATATGAGCACAAGAGAGTTTAATTTACCTGAAGAACATTTTGTTGTTAATTAAAAATTTTTATGGCTGTTTAGTTTCTGGTACTCTCTGCTAATCTAATGTTTTTACCTGGCACGTTCCCAAATTGCTCTTATTCTAAATAGATTTCTTAGTACTTGAATGGGTTTAGCCTCTATTCATCTTTATCCATAAACACTTAGCAAGGGTGATTTTCAATCAAAACCTTACAGCTACATTTAAATGATTTCTTGATCCTTCTGATTGGTACCTTTTTTCTCTTTACAGAACTCCACTGAAATACCATACATTTCTATTTCCTCATGAGACAAATTTCTATAGGGAAAATAATAAATTGCCTGTATTTCTTTTTGTGCTTATCCCTGTACTTCAAATTTAAAGGCTTTGTAATCCCAAGCACTAGCAATTCACAGACTTAATTTTTCACATTTTTGTAATGCTTGAAATTGGGTGTAACCTGACATTCTGACAAGTTAGTTGTTCTGCAGACTGTATAAAAGACAGTTCTACATTGTCTTCAGAAAATATTTAACTTCCTTGACTTGCACATGGCTCTTTTGCTTTCAACAGCAAAGTAATTAAAAACTCACCATGATGAGTTTTATCTGGAGCTTTTCTGTCTCTGAAAACATTTTCTGATCTGGTTTCCATCACTGCCCTGGAGGTCTGTTGCAATTTATAAAGCATATCACCTGACTTAGCACTGTTATTCTTTTTGACAACTAACCAAATGGCCTGATCTGTGTAAGCACAAACACTGTATTGTGGTTTTCAGCAGTATAAATATTTTCTAAAATTGCCTTTCCCCTTTACTTTCCATGTTATTTCTTTGGTAAATTTTGTATTCAGATCTTCCGGATCACCAGTAGTGATTGCAGTGCAGTTGTGCCCCTGTTACACCAGTCCTGACCTCGATGCAGGGTTAGGTTCATGTTCCTGTTAGCTGGTTGAAGAGCAGTTCAAGGGAAGTTTGTCTGCAGATAAACAGTAGTGATTTTTTTTTTCCACTATTTGGTTCTGTTTTCAATCAATACACCTCTGATTTTTGAAGTTTTTACTTGCATTATTTGTTTCCAACAATTTGTATTGGTATGGATTTAAATGTACATTCAGAAATATAAATTAATAGATTTCCAGATTTGCCGCTTTGAGTATTTTCAGATATTTAACTCATACTTAAGATTTAAACTTCCAGAATCAACTGAACACATTTCACAGTGCAGTCAAAGATAGCACAAGGGCAACATGTTTTGGTGTATTTTAAACCTGCATATGTTCTTGAAGTGCTTTGTCACTTGAAACATTAGCCATCTGCCAGTAAGCTCCTGTTTGTGGGGAAGATTACTGCAAAGGTTGTAGTGAAGCAGCATTAGTGTCTGTGTGTGACCTCAGATCTCCTTGATCCTCCTCAATCCCATTTCAGAGTTAATGCAGAGGTTTCACTGGGCTCATTGGCTGATCTCCTTCTGGTAATAGTTAAAAGTCCTTGCTGGTTCTTTTAAATCTGACCAAGATTTTATGATAACAGTCCAGGCTTTTTTAAATTTGCCAGCGAACCCTTGCTGGAATTAGATCCTTGATCTTGGGGTTTCTATGCTTTGTAGTTTCTGGTGCTCAGTTACCACTGACAGGAGCGACTTCTGATATGGGATTCCACAGTGTCTGTTTTTAAGCTCTCTGTTCAGCATTGATGGGCAGGTGGTCCTGACAAAGCCCATGAAGAAATTAGAGCCATAGGATGGCAAAATGGAGAGGGCAGATAGGTCTTGCCTGTTCCTTGCCCCTGTCCTGCCAGACGTGCTTTTCTTTCCTGGTCTGTTACTGAGTTATGTGTGATTAAGCTGCTAAAATTTTAGTCTGTAGGTCCTCTCCCTCTCCTCTCTCTTTTTTTGCTTTCGTTTTGTTTGGTTTTGTTAATGGAATTATTTTTTTTCCCGTTTTTCATTCCATAGCTCTGATGTGAGACTCACAGACATATGAGAGAAATATGACCTTTTAAGTCATTTGTCCCCAGGACCTAATATTTTGAAGATGTCCCTAAAATCCTACTGCCAACAGTGTATATAAGAACATCCTCACAGAGCAGTTGTGGCCTTTCCATCTCTTCTTGGTTACAATACTCTAAGTTTTGTTAAATCTGTGAGTGCACTCTGTGAGGGTTACTCACCTTAGTTTAATATTCCATTGTAATGTTCAGAGCAGTTCTGCAATGTAAGATATTCCTGGGAACTGTAAGCCTGAAAAATGATGGTCTGTATAAACAGACTCACTATCATTAGAAAAAATAAATTAGAATTGAATGGAAGGGACAGTTTGCTCTTTTATTTGGAATGGTGGTTTTCTGACTTGCTTTCGGGTACAGTAACCACTCATCGTGTTACTACATATATGATGTTTGTGTATATATAGTTAGTGTGCTGCAATTTGTTCAAGTATTCTCCTTCTTCACATCTGATTTAAAAAAAGCTCCCTTGCAAGAATGTCCTTTTCCTTGTGTCTAGTTTTTTCATGGTGTTTCTTCAATAGAACATTGTCGCTCCTCCTAATGAAAAGTCTGTTCTTATAAAAGATATTCCTTAAATTATTGAAGCTTAAGTAAACCCATGGTCTGTTTAAAAGGTTTCTATACTTAACACACATGTTGTGAAAAAAGGTCACTTTTGGCTTTTCTTTTTTTTCCCAGGCTAGTCAGCTCCTGATCTTTAGAAAATCTTTTCTGCTTTCCCAGTCAGATTCACTCAGAAAGCAGATAAACACTGTCATTTTCAGCAAATATTTTTGCAATTCACTGCCTTAATCACATGATAGTATGATTTTAGCTGAAGCATCTCTAAGAAGTAAAATTAGAGTTTATTATAAAGGATGTCTGCATTTTCATTATTTTCATAAAATTATAAGGCTGGGAATATAGATACATTGATGGCTCATTTCTAACATGGATTAGTTATTAAAATTGTATGCATATCAAAATGCTTACTCATCAAAACCATTTATTTCTTTTAGGGTTTTTAGGAACGACCTGTGAAGACAAAATAGACCCTTGTGCATCCTCTCCCTGCCAGAACAATGGGACCTGTTATGCAGACAGACTTGCCTTCTCCTGCAGTTGTAGTCCTGGATTTACAGGACCTACATGTGCTCAGCTCATTGACTTCTGTGCCCTGAATCCGTGTGCACACGGCATTTGTCGCAGTGTGGGAACCAGCTACAGATGCCTCTGTAGCCCTGGTTTGTACAAACACTTACTTGCTTTGTAAATCTCCCAGTATTTTTATATGTAGCTTCCAAACATAGTTTTAAATTACTGTTTTTTTTGTTTTCTGGCTGTAAAACATTGAACAGATGTTTTATGTGTTTAGAGTAATGATAGGAATCTACACATTACACATTCCATTTGGAAAGTCAAAAATTGCAGAGTGAGCACTGAAAATGCCCACTGAGATCCATATGGCTTGGTTAATCACTACAGCTGTATTACAAAACCACAGCCTGCAGGATAAATCTGTGTAAGGTGAGGTACCAGTGCCATTGGAATTACAAAATTTGGTAGGGAGAATGGAAAATACAATACATCTTTAGGGAAAGAGTAGAAACAAATGAAGTGGCTGAACAAAGGTAGAGATGTAAAAAAATTGGTCACTCCAAGAGGTTTAGTCCTGCTGTCCATGTCTGCATAAATTGTCTCTCTTCAGAAGTTCCAGTGGTGCTGCTCAGGTGGGTGCAATGAAGAGGCTCAGGAGGTTGTATTTCCTTCATTGTACCAAAATAACAGAATAATGGGGTGCTCAAAGCTCCCTTTATACATTTTAGCAATGGTATTCAATAGTAGCAGTTAGAAGGAATAATATCCTGTGCTATACACATCCACCACTGCTTAAGCACTTGCAGAGTGAAAACCAATAATCTTTATAATTTGAATAATTTTGGCACCTTTTTTTTTTTAAGGCTGTTCCTATAAAGCTATAACTTGCAAACTGAAGAAATTAAGGGGAAAACAAATTTGCAGTGTACAAATGATAAACAAAGGAGTGATGTTGGATAGTTAGTAGCCCTGTATATACATAATGCTGTGACATTTCCTTTCAGAAAAATACCTTCTCTCTGCTGCTTTTCCATGTCTTTTGGGGAACCAGTCAGAATTCTTCCTATTTCTTTCTCAGTCAGCAGGCTGTGCAGGTATCCTGCCAGTCTTATATTTGTGGATTCTTGTGAATATGGGGATTTTATAATGAAATCTACGAATGCAGCATTTTTAGGTGTCAGATGCTATTTAGAGACATGGAAGGGACCATCAGAAGTTTGTTTGGAGGTACTCACAAAAGAATGGAAGCTAATGGAAATTTGTAGTTGGATTTGACAGATTTATCTCTAAGTTACACACTTCTTTATAAAAGAGAAAAAATATCAAAGTGAAATGCGGACAATAGCATAGTAGTCTTATTCATTTGTTGACAGCACTTGTGAATTTATACATACAAGTTATAGGAATCTCATGTAAAAGCTTTAACCACTGAAAGATACTAATGTATTTAACCACAACAACAAGGAAAAAAAGCAGCTTCTATTTTATGGACAGTTTTTCAGGAAGCATCCTCAATTCTTCTGCTTGCATGCTTGCAACTTTTCAGAAACCAGAGGGTAGGTAAATTTTTGTGGCAAGATAGGTCTAGTTTAAGTGACCTCAAATGTTTTCAGCTCAAATATTTCTGTGAGTGATGTGGGCAGTTTTCATCTCAAAAGAAGAATGGCATTCTGTAATGCAGAAATGTATTTCTTAATATGTGGTTTGTTTTATGTATTTCAGGAAGTGATGATAATTCCTTCATTACAAATATTATCTTTCTTTTTGAAATGTAATATATTTAGTTCTATGTCTGACAAAGTATCTTCTTGGTTGCAGGTATTTGAAGTTGCCAAGTGCTCTTTTCCTATGTTCCTTTTTAGAAATGGGTATTTAATAGTTCTAATATTTAATCCTTCATTTTGGATATTCTCCTCAATTTACCCCCCAGAAGGACTAAACAGCATAGGGAATGAACAGGGGAAAAGTCTGAAGTTTTAAAAAAATCCAGAAATGCAGGAAAGAAGTGTGCAGTGAGTAGGACTTGTGAGAGTTACTTGGTGGAATCAACCTAATCCTGGGTTGGCTGGTTAATTTTGTTAACTTGTTTGTATTCATAACAGAAAACTACTGTTTTCTGCCTATGGGGAAAAACAACTGAGATGTGGAACTGCCTAATGCTGGGCAACAAGGAAAGTGATCAAAATGATTGATATATTTTGATCTTAAAACACTTTTTATTATATGGCTGAAACCACAGCTGATTGTTAAAACCAGAGATTGATGATGAGCATTTTTAACGTTATCAGTTCTGTGTGTGTTCTGGGAAGTTCTGAAAGGAATTGTCAGGATTTAAGTGCTTGGAATTATAAAAATCAGAACACAGCAAGAGATACTCTGCCTGTGTAAGTGATGGGAAGATAAGTCAACAGAAACCTGAATTTCTGAGTTGGTGTGAAAGATTTTCTTCTAAATGTCTGTTGTGAACAGGGAGCTGCAGCACTGGGAGCTGTCCAGCATGATGCCCCTTCCCCAGTCATCCATAATAGAAAAAACCAGGCATTTCTCTTTCTAAGTAAACCAGTTTTTATGTTCTTCAGCACATTCTTTGCCTGTGGTTCAAACAATGAAAAACTAATTAAATATTTTTGGACAAATAAAAACTTTTTTTTCCTGCAGTTTTTCACCTAAACCTCATTAGAAGTTGATGGTTGAGTTTGTTCAAAGGTTTGTTCAAATTAATTCCATGTTTCTCAGAACTTGGAAGTAGTCTTAGACCTCCCATGTTATGGAAACTTATTTTTATTTAAATAATATTTGTGCATTTAAAAGTTAGCCAGGTGAGAAGCCAGAGAGGTTGCATCCAGCACTTATTTAGTTGAACTCTTTTGTGTTGCTCCATGTCTGAAATTTGACAAACATTTTCTTTTTTCCAAACATATGGGCTGCTGTAAATGTCACTTTTAAAACTAGCATTAATTGCTTCATATAGGGATGGACTTAGAGACCAAATTATGTGAGCTTGTCATTAATCTATCAATAATTTAAAAACTTGTGTAGTTGATTTCAGAGGATTGTTAAAGAACTGCACCCAAGTGGTACCAAAATAGGAATAGAGAGAATCATTTTTTCCCTCGTTTTATGCCTTTTCATTGTTATGAATGTACCTTTATGGGCTTTTTCAAATTCATAGCAGCAGGATTTGGATCAATTGTCTGCAGGTACTTTCCCCATGAGTTAAAGGGATAGTACATAAATGGGAGTCAACTGCTGTGTAGATCAGCATTTAGGAGACATCCTAGGACACACTTTGCAGGTAGTTTGAGTAATTACTGAGTATAAGGCAGATAAGAGCAATTAAATTTGAGGATTCCTTGCTTGCAAGTCCCAAACCACCCCCCACCCCCACCCCCCCAAAATAGCAGGAGAGGAATGGTCGCTGCCTCCTGACCCTGAGGCTTTCCGGCTTGCAGGCTCTCAGCATCCATGTGCCAGCTCCTAGACTATTGGCCTCTTTGTACAGAGGGATTTCAGACATGTCCCGGAATTCCTATACATTTTACATATATATATAAATGGAAAGTGTATTAAATTACTTTTTTAGAATTCTCTTCTGTACTGGTTATCTGATATATCTGAAACATATGGTTCTAAAAACTTTAGAACCTGCCACTTACATTATTGTGTTCAGCTCTAGGATGCCATGCCGTGTTCCCTTTCCTTTTTTTTTTGGCTTGTTCTTTTTATTTATGTTTTTAGGGTTTTTTTAGGTATTTTTATTTGAAGTATTTTTTTAGGTATTTTACAGAGGATATAATTTCCTGTTATAGAAGCAAAGTGCTGCAGAGTTTTGCTTATGTGTGTGACCTGAATGGCATCTTTCCTTTTATGCACTGTTTCTATTAGCAGGCACGGTGTCAGTTGGATTTTCATCTGTGTTACTTCTGCCTCAAAAATTAAACAAGAGAGGAATTTTAAACAGCTCCAATTACACCAAAGTCTTTGCAAGTCTCCTTGCTTGGCAGGCAGTTTGATTGCCATGTTTTTTGGGCCAGGGTACAGATTTGGAGCTGCACAATTTGCAGAACATACACAGCCAGGCATTATTAATTTTTTGTGTGTGTTGGCTTTCATTGTGGGTATCATTGTAAATAGTCTCCATCATCTAACAGCTTGTACAGGAAAGTTAATTTTTATGATCTAACTTGGAAGGCAATCTAATACTTTGAATGTCCCTGTTTCCAGAATGGCTGGAAAAATGTGTAAGTTATTTCCAGGTTGAACTTACTAGTTTTTCAAATGTCTGCCCAGGGGCTCTGTGGAATGCCTTTGTATTGTGTGTGTGATTTTTCAATTGCACATGAAGCCTTACTTTTAAATCTTTAATTATATGCCTACACACCCCATTATTAATATTTGCCATCTGACCCTTCACAGGTGACAAGGAAACGCTCAGTATTTAGACATTAGATTCATAGTTTGTCATGTGTTTTCATGCTTACCCCATGTTAAAGAACTAATTCTGATAAAAATTCCTGTGCTCATTTGTTGGATTTCTCATCTAGCACCTTGTTTGTGAAACCAGTGGGACCCCATTGTGTTTGTTTGTAGAATGTCTGTTTAGTCTCTGGATCTCAAAGCAGTTTCTTCCTCCTCTTAAACCTTTTCTTTTAAACCTTTTAACTCTTTATATTCAATTAATGTAATACAGCAGATGTTCTAAATTTAATATTAGAGCAAAGATTTGCATTTGGGTTTCTTAAAGACATAGGGGTATAGATTTTGAAACTGCAAAGCACATGTACAGACATTAACACCTGCCCTCTACTTTATAAATATATATGAAGGCATATATAGAACATTTGAACAAAAAAAAGGAGTAGTTTCAGCAAAAATTCTATAGGGTATGAAGAATGGTGGCAATTTCAGGAGAAGTACAATGGAATTTGTGTCCCTTGATTTTCTGCTCATGCATCTTAATAGATGGTTCTGGGAGCATAGGTTTATCTCGGTGCCTTTGCAGAGGCCAGTGCAACATTTATCTGTAGCAGCAGCAATTATTTTCTCTAGCTTTTCCCTTCCCACATTTTGGAACTGGTGCAGGGTATGCAAGCTCTGGCAGAAGTGACTTTAGGTTAAATCCAGTACCTGACTGAGCCCTTTATTGCTTCTGTTTCCTCATCTTGTTTCTACTTCTACATTAAGACAACCTTCCATGCAATCTGGCCATGCCTTCCTACCTTCCTGCCATCTGGAGCAGTCTTCTCTCTTTCTTTTATTCAATTGCTATATAAGCTCAGATCTGAGCTGAACCCATTTATTTCTTGACTATATAGCATGCAACTCTCTGTTAGGGAACAGCCATACATATGAACTGATGCTGCCCCCTTCAAAACAGGGCTCTCTTGTCTTGTACCCCATTAGGCCTTCCCATAAAGGTGGGATTTTATGTTCTGCTGCCCTGCTTTGGTGAAGTGTTAAGTGTGGATAAGCTCAGGGAATCACTGCTGAGAAGCAAGTGTCTAAAAAGGCTCAAAGGCTTTCAACTTTGATCTTTATTGATTTATAAAGGCACAGGAAGCCTCTGCCTCTCTCTTTTTTTAACCTGGTGGAGCAGATATTCTCAAGAGGTTCCTCTGCTGTATCTTTTGCTCTCTCAGCTGTTTCTGTAGGCTTTGACAAGGCCCGTGGCTTCTCATCAGCCTGTGTGACACAGATTGCATGTTCCCTTTCCCATTTTCTCCTCCTGCAGTTTTTAGCAGCCACATGCAAAGACAGTGCAGTTTAGCATGTAGCTCTCTGAAGGCCATGCCAGACAGGAATATAACCTGGGCTCTCCAAGGCAGCCTCCCTGCTGCTTAAGAAAGACGAAGAAGAATTTGGTCATTGAGAGGAGGATGGCAACAGATCTGTTTCTGCCTTTGTAAAGACCCATAGGAGAGGGACAGTCATGTAGAGGGAAAAGAGGTAACATAGGGACATCTCTGTTTCAGGGTTTTTTTTAGGCTCCCTGCCCATTCCCCAGCCTCTGAAAAGTACAAATCAGAACAGGACCCTCACTGTCAAGTTCTGCTTGAGTTCATGAAGATGATGTTAGTGAAGGCTTTTCCAGTTTCAGGTGACCTGGAAAGAAGAAGTTGCCCATTTTGAAGCTGCGTTGCCTAATGTGGGTTTTTCCCCTGTTCAGGACACAGTAGCTGGAGAAATGTTAATGTAGGAGTTATTTCTTTCATTCTGAATATGTCCACAGAAATGTTTCAACCACAAAGGAGCTGTGTTTGGCATTGACTGCGAACATAAAAGCAGCAGAATTGTAACATTACTAGAAAGAGAGGAGGCAACTAACCAGAATCTTTCATTATTATTTATGAAAGTTCCCCTATTTCAATCTAAAATCTGTTTTAAAACCATAAATTACTTATGTAGTCTTTTTGAAAGTATATATCTGAATTCTGTATGCTACGTGGTTTATCTGTCAGTGTAATTTAAAAGCAGCAACACAATGAGACATGCTCCTTGAGGATGGTGGGGTGAGCTCCCTGAGGAGCAGCACAGCTGGCCCTGGGTTGCTGCTCCCACCACAGAGCTCCTCCACCCCAGCAGTCCCAGCAGAAGGGACCAGGGGGAAATCGTGTGTGGGCGAGACCTGCCCTCTCGTGGAGAGAGAAAACATCTTTCCTGGCTGTGAGCAGTGTCTGGCAGCGTGGGCTGCCTGCAGCCTCGGGAGGGGATGCCTTAGTTCATATCGATTTTGGAAACCAGTCAACTACTCCATCACAAGTTCCTTTTGGTTCCTTCAAAAGGGAGAAGTGGAAAACGTTTTTTCTGAAAATATCTGTTTACATTGGTGTTAAACACTGGGAATTCCCCACTGTTTGTCTTTTTAGTTTTCTGATTTTGGTGGTTTGTGTGTTGGCTACAAATCTCACTACCTAAGGGTATTTCATGAAGCCATGGAACTCTGTTACACTATACTAATTAATGCTGTTACTTCATATAAGTAGGTACTACTTTGACCTCTGATGCATTTTGTCTAGACAGTAATTTCAACTTCTGTTAAGACAAATGATTGTATGGCACAGTAAGTAATGAAAAAAGTGCTGTTTCAAGTGAACTAACTCCTTTTTTCTACCTCATGATACAAATGGCTCAGTGGCTGTTAACAGGTCTTGCAGCTTTTCTGCTTTCTGTGTCTGCCTAATAGGCTGCAATACCTGCCTGGCTCAGGAGCACTGTAACAATGGAAGTGCCTTAATGCTTCTGCAGTGTTTTGACATTGTACAGCATTAAAGTTAAAACATTATCATTCTAACCACTGTTATACAATTATCACCTCTTTGATGCAAAGATCCAAGGGAGCTGGGAGGTCCGTCAACATTCCTGTATTCCCTTTTTCAGCCAGAGTGTGGGTATTGCTGGTGCTGCCAGTGGCCTCTGCCACCAGCCTCCATCCTTGCAGCCCTACTGTGGGTTATCACAGAGGCAGGGGCTTCCCTCAGAACATTGTGCTTCCAATACTTTTGGGGTGATTTTCACCTGGGGAGCTGGTGCCTTTAAAATCAGTGTCTTAGCACGTACCTGTGTGTGCATTATATTTAAATGAGCAAGTGTCTGCCCACAGTCTCTAGTTGCCTAATTGTTAATTTTACTGGGAAGTGTTTCATAGCTTGTTTTATTTCCTCCTCATGGGATTTAGGTTACCATGGCCTTTACTGTGAAGAGGAATATAATGAATGCCTCTCTGCACCCTGCCAGAATGGAGCCACCTGCAGAGACCTTGTCAACAACTACAAGTGTGTGTGCCTTGCTGAGTATGAAGGTAGGATGGGTTTGCCTCTTGGCTTTTCAGTTGTACTCTGTGTTTTTATGGTAGGTTCTGTTACAAAGAGAGATACACCACACCCTCCGCTGAGCAGAAAGAAATCCCTCATGTAAAACTAATGGACACAAACTTCAGTATACATTCTTGATGCCATAAGCTTTATCCAAATAAATAGTTCAGATTTATCTTGCTTGTGAGGAATGCATGTCCTTGTCTGGGCACAAATGCCTTCTCTCTGTTCTGCGGTTTATAAGATATGTTAGAAAGTGATGAGTTTTTAGAAGAAAACATAATTGTTAAATAGACATTTTCATCAGTTATTGTTAGGAGCTTTTACATGGAGAGCTTTCCAAATTATTTTTCTTATTCATTTTCTCCAGTGAAGTGAGCTAAAAACAAAATAATAATAAAATATTAGTATTTGAAATAGATTAGCACAAAGAAGTAGAAATAAGAGTTTTATGTTGATTGTTCATTTAGAAGACTGTGAAGCCCAGAGAAAATAGTAGGTCTGTGACTGCTTTCCTGTGTTAACTGCAGCTATTCTTAGACATGTTCAAATGGAATTGCTCTTTGGCATTTTTAAAGTAATTTATAACATAGATGAGAAGAGTATGTATTGGGCTGTACAAAATCTTTTATCTCACAGTAGATTTCAGCTGTAAACAGATTAACACATATCAGTGGTGTGTGACATATCCCTCCGTGGAGGGCTAAAATGATACTTTTTTGGTGTATTCTGTTTTGAATCATGCTGTGAGAATGTTTTGAATGCAATTTTATATGCTATTAATATTTTAAAAAATATGTATATATTGTACACAGAATGACTGTTTTAAGGAACATTGCTCTAGCGTTTTCTCATTAAGCATATCAATCCATATCTGTGTTGATAAATCATGCTCACTTAACAGCTGCTTGAGGCTAAGTATGTATTTCATGCTGGTGGTTGCATTGCTCTTTGACAATAAATACAGAATTCATCATTTTAGAGCCTTAGTGAGGGAGGAAATGACCCTCAGCTTTTCATGACAGTTTAAACAGCACTTAACCACAATGTTATGATTTCATCTTCTGTTCCCACCCAACCTGTACATGCAGCTGAAATCACTGTGTGCACAGCACATTATGCTTTAAATGAAAGCAGGGGACCTGGTCCTGGGAGCACTTTTGGCTGATTCCTGAGCTTCTTTCCTTCCAGTACTCCAGGTGCTCAGGGACAATAATGAACAGGGCTGAGGTACCCAGCTCAGGATGCTCTCTGGGCCATCAGAGACTTCCTTTTAGCACCACCAGCCCACCTGCAGTCCCCCCTTCTGCCTCCTTGTCCTCTGGCTGGGAGACAGACAAGAGCTGTTATGGCTGCTCAGGGACCTGCAGGCTCTGCTGGCTCCTTCCTGCAGCTGCAGGGTGCTCAGCCAGAGTGCTCTGCCTTTTTGCTGCTAACACTGCAGAAGTTACCAAAATGATTTGGGCAGGTCTGGAGTGAGTGAGGAGTGTGTGTGTATACATACATACATACATATATATATATTTTTAAAATTAGTTGCTTTTGTATATATTTGTCATTTTCACGATTGACTTGAGATGGTTTGTTTTAATGTAACTCACGTAAGTTTGCATTGCTGTAGGTAACTGATGTGTCGAACACTAGAGAATTAATTTCACTCCTTTTAGTCAGTCACTCAGGGTCTACAAATTCAAATTCACAAACTCCCCAGTTCCAGTGCAACAAAATTGGTATTCCTGAAAGACTTTAGGAAGGAGTAAGGCAGGAGCAGCTGCACATCCACTTCTCATGTGTATTTGTGTCACCTCTCCTAGCCCTCCATCATTGTAGGTTCTGTAATCCCCACAAGCAACATAAGCATTCACCATCTCATTATTAAAAACATTCTCCTGATGCCAAAGCTGTATTGCAGTTTAGACAGGATAAACAATATGATTTTATGTTTCTATTGACCATCATAGAATCATAGAAGGTTTTGGGTTGTGCATCTTTAGAGTGCAGGACTGTAAGAATTTAGGAACATGAATCATCCTATAAAGTGAAGAATGTGTGTGGAATTTTGAAGTGTTACTACATGGGAGCATTCAGAACCCAGTCCTGCTCTCTGGCCTTTTGAAATTCTTCTAAAAAGTATAAGAATGAGAAGGATTGAAGGTAACAGGATTTTAGCTAAGTAGACACTTCGTGGTCACTTTCGATTCATTCCCAAGAAAAGAATGGCAATAAGACTTAGATTTAGACTTAAAACTTTAATTAATGGATAAATTTAAGGAGGTATTTTAAATATAAATTAATTTCACTGTAGCAGATACATAGTAAATGAAATCCCACTAATCATTCATTACTCACATGTGTGTGTTTCAGTGCCATCCCTGTGCTGATTAGATCATTCATGTATTGATTTTTCTAGTTTTATCTGAACAGTAGATCCCAGGAAATTGCTGCATGCAGCAGGAGCAGTACAGTCTCTCTCCCCATCCCCAGGTGGGAATGTGCTGTTTCATGGTCTGTATACCAGATGCATCTTGCCCTGTCTTCTGCAAGGCAAAGCTGATGAATCCCCATGGCCTCCACTGAGCATGAAAGAGTGAAGGTGGAGGCATTGACGCAGAACCACCCAATTATTTACTTTTAACTATCCATTTGAATAAATTAATTTCTTTTTATTGCCTTACTTATATTGCTCATTTTCTTGCAAAAGTTAACGAGAGAATCAGAATGCTTATGTATATTGTTATTACATAAAATTCTTACTCAAACCCATTATTGTTTACATTTTACTGAAGAATATTAAATAGCTGATCGGATTATTCTTTGTTATACCATTGTTTTTCCATAGACATCCAGTAGTTCTTAGCAGAAATTGCCCTACCTCTCCTAGCCCAAAGCCTATGTGTGGGAAGAGTAGAGAGGAGGCATGTGTGTGAAAAGTTTAGCCAGCATAAAATACATGGCTTTAGTCTTATGACGTTGGCTTAATAAGGACAGGTTTGGAGACTGCACATTCACCCAGGTGAAATCAAGTTATTGCATGTACTGATTTCATACTATCAGCATCAGTCATGTTAATGGCAATTACTGATTTTTCAGGAAGGCACTGTGAATTATACAAAGATCCTTGTGTTAACATCAACTGTCAGAACGGTGGCACTTGTGACAGCGAAGGTCTAAATGCTACGTGTGTTTGTGCACCTGGCTATGCAGGTAAGTGATTTGTATGTTATGCAGAACATCTGGTTGTCAGTGTTCACCGTGTCCAAAAGAAGACAAATACCAAGTAAGACTGTGTCTCTTCAAGAAACAAATTAATTCGGACTTTGCTGAATTGCAGTCAGTCTAGTGAGAATGAAAAATTCTTCATACTGCTTAAAACTGCTTTGAACTTTGTAGCAAAAAAAGCCTGTTACTAAGAGACTTTGCTAAGCTAACAGCTATTTAACGTGCCTTATGACCTCACTGAGACTAGATTGCATTTTAAAACTATCATTTTGAAGACTTCCAGGTAAGCCAATATACTAATTGGACACTGTTGAATCTGGAAAATGCTTCAACATTGACCTTAGTTACTGTGTGCTCAAGAAACAACTTATTCCATTACCTTAATATGCAATTGCTAAAAGCCCCAAAGTGCTTGTTATGAATCAATTTACACTTTCAGAGTCCTGGTAAGGAGCCCATTTAATCCTTTGGCCTTATATTTAGGCTGTCAAGATAATTTACAACTCGATGCTCTGTTAGTCATGTAAGGTAATATCTAATGTGATAGTAATAGATAAACCCTTTCATAGCTGTTTTATAGATCAAATTGTGCTTTTTGATCCATGCTAATTACAGGGAATTCTTTGGGAAAAAATGAGCTTTTCATTGAACAGTTTCTCAGAGGCACCGATTATCTACATTATTCTATAACATGTCAGAATACACAGTATCAGCTGTTATACTCCATTTTCTTGGGATGGCAGTTACATTTAGAGAAATGAAACACAGAGTTTGGATGAGGTTCGTCAAGTCTCTTAGTCCTCAGACTTCGTTTTCATCCAGTTGAACGAGGACAGTGCTTCCTTCTTGGAACACTTTTGGTGTTCTGCAAATGAAGATGCTATTGCACTATGAAGTGTTTTGCAGCAAGGGAGGAATGAAATGACTGATGATGCACTTGCTATATCAGGCACCTGCCAGATATATAACTTTGGGTTTTGTTGGGTTCTTTTCTATGCAAGGTGAAGAATGTGAGATTGATGTAAATGACTGTGACAGCAGCCCATGTCATCATGGTGGAACTTGCATAGATCAGCCTGGTGGCTACACCTGCCACTGTCCTCATGGATGGGTCGGTGCAAACTGCGAAATACGTAAGTTTTGTAGTTCTCCAAACATTTCTAAACATGATATGCTATATGAAAGAAACATATTTGTCTCTACCTATCTGCGCAAATAATCTGAACCATCTGTAAATTATCAAGATCATGTTAAATTCATTTTATTTTAGGCCATAACACTTCAAAAGGGGCTATGAAAGTTAAAAATGTCTGTTTCTGGACACCCTACTTTGAGATATGTTGGATTAGGCTGTCAGAGATGGTGTCTCACCGCTGGGCACTAAACAGTTTGCCTTTTAATTGTGCTTATGCTACAGAGCTTCCTTTCAGGCTTTGGGTAAAGTGTACATCCATAGCACTGGAAGCACGGTCCTAACAGAGTTGTTTTACCTTCTGAGCACCTGCAGTTCTAGTGATGTTTCAGCAAAACACCTTTGAACTTGCTTACCTAAGGAAACCAGTTCTATGTAATTGTGCTGTGACTTGTATATGCATTCTCTTACCAACTCTTTCAGGAATAACTTTTCCACCCATAGGCCAATTTTCACCAAATTTGTTAGAAAGGAGAAGGGCTCCAACCAAAATATTTCAAAACAGCTTCAGTGTGGTCTTGATCCTTAGTTTAGAGAGAAGCTTTACTGTAAGTGCACCCTTATGAGCAGTGGAGAGTCCATGAGAGGCAGAAAGTATGAGGCCCAACTGTGGAAGAGTTAAAATGGAAATTAGTCTTCATTAGTTCTGCTGCTCACAGAGCTGCTTTGTATTTCCCTGATGTCTTGTTCCAGGGCTGGAGATGTTGTCTTTACTAGATGTATTTAACTGCTTGAATGCTCCGGGCACTGTGGTCATAGATCCCTCTGAGTCATTATACAGATAAACAAGTTTGTTAGCACAGTTAATGGTGCAGGGATAGGTCATAGATTAATAAACACAAGGCCTGGAATAAAAGATGTTTTCTATATCTCATTTATATGAGGAGGATATGAAGCCTCTATATTTTGCTCTCTTAAGCTTTACTTAAACATATTGACTGCTTCTTAAAATTGATTCTGTTCTTGATATTGGTGATGTTAGTCCTTACTTTAAACCAGTAAATTCAGTTTCAGTGCTTTCTCTTGTAAGCAAAGACTGCAGAAGACCATTGCTCGCTAGCCCAGAGGTGGTGACAGCACTGCTGTTGTCTCAGTGAATGCAGCCACACTTCCCTGTGTGTACAGAGCCAGCAGGATGTTGGGAGCACAGTGCTGGGTGCTATCTGTGTGCCTTATTGCTGATGCTAAAGGGTGCTCAGATGACCTTCTGCTCACAAAGCTGTTTCAGTGACACCTGAAGTGTGCATGTCTGAGTTTATCAGCAAGGCCATATAATTCTGCCTGTCTTAGCTAATAAGCAGTGGACTGACAGACAGTTTTCTTGGAGAAAGCAGTAATCATCCTGGAAACACACTTCCTGGAGTACCATGATGTAATAATGTTTACATTTCTGTTATGTTCTGGAATGCCAAAGGGATACAAAGTCTGGGATGCTCTCTGAGCCCTGCAGTTGTGCTCTCCAATTCAGTGGTGCATGTCCTGGAGTCCTCTGACTGTCATGCTCCGGTCACTAAGGGTTTGGCTGTTTGCACCGCAGGTATGCCGTGAAGGGCATATGAACACATAGGAGAATGAAAGAAGCAGAAGAGAGGGTGGAAGGAGACTTTTTCACTGTCCAGCTACTCAATAATTTCTGCTTCCCCCTGCTAAGGATGCAAGTTGTTTTATCTTGTGACTATGACAGGAAGTAGGGAATCATCTGAGTGTTAACTGGCATTAACAACACTGCAAGTCTGATTCTCAACCAGAAATGTTAGGCCTTTTATTTCCATCTCAGTGTGGGGAGAATAAATCATATAGTATTGTTCATGGCAATTGTCCTCAATTGAAGAGTTTGAAATTACTGGGTTTTTTGTCCAACAAATGGTGATAGCTAATAGAGTGCATATATGTAATGATAATACAGAGGAGTTATAAAAATGCAGTATAGAAAATTCTGGTTTGGATTGGTCTTTAAGGAATGAAAACAGGAAAGAAGTCTTTTTATAGAAGAACAACTAAGTTTAAAATTTGAGAGTTATCAATGTTTTTTCCAATAAGCTTCATATCAGGAAATGTCTGATGCTCCCTTGCTATTAAAGCTACTTTGCCATAGCATCAAAGTAAAATGAAATGTTATGGGACACAACGTTGCCTCACAACAGCCAGATGTGAATATGGACGTGGAGCCTCTCTAACCAATGCAGTGGCTTATACACAAAGCTGGGGAAGCTTTCCTTAAGAACTTGGATTTTAACAGGTATATAAAGGATTCTGCAAACACAGAGGGATTGAGTTTTGAAGAAATCACTTTGCAGAAAGGATTTAAAAGCATTTTGATCAGCAGATGTAACCATGGGAAGATCTTTGTACTCTGTCTTTCCCTGAGCTCTGAATTGACCAACCCATGGGAACCCAATTCTAATCATATCTAGAAAGGCCATATCCAGCTCTTTTTATGAACAAGTGCAGCATTTCTGATCTCACTGGAGCTGAGACAATGGGGCAATGGATTTCTTTGAGCTCTAAAATTTGAGTTTATTAGTAAATCTGCTTCTGTTCATCTTTCCAGTTCTCCTTGTCATATTTATTACATTGTTTCAGTAGTTTGAACATAAAAGTTAATAATGTGATGGAAATTAAAGTTAAACACTACATTCCGACTTCCTTTGTATTGGACCATTCTCTGAATGTGAGAAAAAGACAAGAAGCCAGGCCTCAGCCTTCTCAAGAGGGGGCCAAAGTGATGTTTGGGAGTTGTTTGACTAAATAGATCACATTTTATCTCTTGTCGTTTTCTGATACTAGCCATGAAGAGGCTGTTGGTACTTAGTCTTTTTTTGTAGAACCACTGTCTTTACTATTAATAGTTCCCCATTTTTTCACCAGCTGGTTTAGCTGCTTGAAGTGACTACTCTAACAGGATTTCAGGGTTATCTTCTTGTCAAACTGTTCTCTTTAATTTTCAAGTGTTGTATATACAACAAACTAGACATGTATGTTGCCTGGATGAACTGTGATATTTATTATATTATCTTATGGTCCTTACCAGTGTTAGCAATTCCAATTAAATAGGATTAAATTGGTCTTAATTATAAAGAGGATATTCTTCCTTTCAAAATAAAATGCACTTGCCTAAAAAGTTAATGGAGCATTCACTGTGAAAGTGCTTACAAATGTCTCATACGAATTCTCTAATTTCTGCTGGTTATTTGTTAATATCATTACCTTTGCCACTTCTGTAATTATTAATGTAATTACTGAGGTATGCCAAACCACGTGGTTACTTGAAAACTAACATTATGAAGAATTGCTAGTATAGACTGTGTGGTGTGCATTGAAATGCAGTTCTTAATTTTATGAACATTAATGTAACAACTGAAAATACTGTGATTTTGAGCTGTCATATGTTCCTTCTAATCTTTGGAGTATACACTGTTAATCTTTGTATTTTGATCTGGTGAGGAAAAAAGGAGGAAATTTCTCTCATCTTTGTCATCCAGAGTTGGAAGACATGGAAACTAAATGAGAACTGTCTTGTCATGTATCTGCACACGTTAGGTCTGAGTTGGGCTCAGTCTGACAAGCTGACAGAAACCACTGTGTGTGATAAATGTGCTGCAGAACAGAAATAGAAACCATTCCCAAACTGCACAGGGCACAGCTGGATTCTCTCCCCCATATTCTGACTGGACAAGCTGCAGCAACAGCACTTTACAAACGTTTAATCACCGAATGATTCCAGCTCATCAAAACTTTACTGATCTCTGAAGAAGACAACACAAACAAGCAGCCAGGCCTGTAAATCCAGGTCACATTTGTGGACAAAAAGTCCAAGCAACCCAAGCTGAGAGGTGCTCTGGGACAACCTTTATTATTGTAACAAACAGCAACCATTTCTCCAAACTCTGCCCAAGTGAATGCCATATGTTACAGCTTCAGGCTTTCTCACCACATTCCTCTAATTATTTTTTTTTTATTATTGTACATTCTCCTGTATTTCCACCATTGATGGAGATTTTATCCACAGATGCCACTAAACTGGTGATTTCAACTCAGGTGCTCAAATGAATTATCTGCCATCATCAACAGCCTTGAGAGGTGGCTTCTGAGAGTGTCGTAACTTTCCCAAAGCATATGCTTGGTAGCCCTGTTCCCAGAGTATTTGTCATTAAGTACAGGGAGTTTCTAAACCAGAGCAAAGCAGAAGTGTGTTTGAAAAAGGAACAGTCACCTGCTAGAAATAACTTTTGCAGAGTGTCAGATTTCTGTAGTCAGTATGATTCAATTCTGTTCCTGGTTTAAAATAATTTATGAGACCATAGGCTTAAAAGACTGCCAAAACCAAACCCTAGAGGGAAGTACAGGTTAATTAAAAATACTTTGACCCATGCTAGAGAAAAGCAGATCTGAAGACATAAGCAATTGGTAGAAAATCTGTTTGGCATTGATAGGCAATAGTTTGGGGATCAAGAATATTTATACAAAAGATCTGGAACACATATATACAAGAAGCCTCTTTTGCATTGGATTTAGGGTCTGCTTTGAGGCTCTCAGGGAAATTATGCTTGAGAAAAGACTCTAGTGGGCTCACTACTGTAGGACCTCATGGGATGCCCTCTTTGTCCTTGAAACACTGGTTTCTGCAGTCTGGTGGGGAAAGGCATAAAAATAACCTGCGTTTCAAATTAAAAAACAAAACAAGCATGTTTAATACATGTTAAATAACACATTTTGGTGGAAGGCTGCACTATTATACCAAACTGCATAGAGAATTCGTGGGCTACTAGAGGCTTTTGCATAGCCTGCCTTTAGAGAGCCCACAGTATAAAATAACACAATGCAAGTGTAAGTCAATGATTTTCTATTACTTGGGTTGTATAGGAGATGGAACTAGATGAGTGTTCCCATATGACCTGAAAAATCTGCAAAAAAGGATGAGTGAAGGTTCAAGATAATATTTAAATTTGTGGCATGTTAGGCATAGGTGATGTATCAGTAACAGAGCCTGAGAAATTACATATCCCCCTACCTTCATAAGTGAACAGTATTGAAAATGAATGTCATAAAATAGTTCTATTCAGCAGGATGGATATAAACTACTAATTAACAATAAACTTTTATTTCTTATTGGCAGATCTGCAGTGGAAATCTGGGCATATGGCAGAGAGTCTAACAAACATGCCTCGTCACTCCCTCTACATCATAATTGGGGCCCTCTGCGTCGCGTTTGTCCTGATGCTGATCATCCTGATTGTGGGAATATGTCGCATCAGCCGCATCGAATACCAGGGCTCTTCCAGGCCAGCCTACGAAGAATTTTACAACTGCAGGAGTATTGACAGTGAATTCAGTAGTGCAATTGCTTCTATCCGACATGCCAGGTTCGTTCTGGGGCTGGTAATTTAACAGAAAGCTGTTGCAGTGCATAATTTCAGCTCGTGCACAGTCCATCTGACTGCTGTTGGCAGGGGGTGAATGGGCGGCTTCGCTGGGAAAAGACAGGATCACTGGCATTCCTTGTAGTTCTTTTTGGATGCCTATTCTGTTCTCATCTGAAGTGTGGTAATAGAGCAAAACACCTTGAAAACAAAGGGAGTCATTCTGAACTTATTTGGTGTAATTGGTGAAGTGGGACAGATGTAGAGTTCTTAGCCTGTCAGATCTCCTGTTTGGGATGTACAGCTTCTTTGACTGATACACACAAGCCATATGATCAGATGGCAAAGGCACACTGAATCCTGTGACGAATTTACCAGATTATTTAGTGAGACTTTTTTCACATAATTCATTTTTGCAGTCCTGTTTGCCTTTGTTACTTACTTACTTTCCTAGAGACAGTAATATTTTAACTTTTAATTTTAATGAAGCACTTGTAACTCAGGGCATTTGGTGTCAGAATTATCCTAAACTAGAACTGGAAGGGATTTGAGAGCTGAAGTGTAAGCCATTAAACCATTGCACTGATATATATACAGCTTTAAATATGCCTAGCTCTCTGCCAACAATTGTGTTTTAAAATCTCCAAAGGAGTTGAATGGAGTTAAAAAGGGCTTTCCTAAAATCCAACCTGGATTTCCTTTGGGCTAAACTAGGCTGCTTCTTTCTTACTGCTCTCCAGGCTGTCATGAAGAATAATTTATCACTGTTTGTATCACTTGTACATCAGGTGATGAGGCTCCCTCCCCCCGCCTCGCTGTTTATAATAAAAACAAACAAAGCAAAACAACTTTTTCTTCCCTAGACAACCCATTCTTCCAGTTTCTCCTCGTGGATCATGTCTGCTTCCTTTTTGTCTTCATAAATGGAGTAATCACGTCCTGCATCTTATTTATGGCATTCCTCTTCATACATCTGAAAAAGAAACTTGCTTGTTGGTTTTTGGTTTTTAGTTTTGTTTTATTTGTTTGTTTGTTTTTTAATTTGCATTATACTAGCGACAGATTTTTCCCCATTCCAAGATCGTCTGTGTCATTTTGTTTCCTAGTCATTTTGTTTTTTCTGTGTTTGACATCTCTCTTAATAGGGTAGAACTTCCATTTTCATTGTTTCTTTTTCCCATTTCTTTCAAGTTGTCAAGATGACTTCAAACTCCAACAGACTGTTTGTGTGTGTTACCATTAAAATGCTCTCAAATGCTGGAGGGAGCCATGTTCCTGTGCATTGACATGGAGGAATGTGTGGATGTTGGTTGGTGATTGCTGGTAATTCATTTTCTGAATGCTCCAGTGCTGTTTCAGTGAAAGTTAAATAGGTTAAATTCCACCACCACTGAAGTTGTCAAGTTACCTGAAATGGATGAGGCATTCCCACAGACTCAGTTAATCACATCACAGCTTTGGGCAGTAGCTCTTTTAAATGTTCCAACTAGGCTTACAATAAAACATTTGTTCATTGTCAAAATGCATTAGTCAGTAAATATTTTAAAAAGAAAGATGTGTATAGTTGTTTTAACACGGTGATAAAATCAGTGTTAAGTTTTCCTTTAGTAGTAGAGGATGGAGTTGCTTTATGACCCATAAAAGGCTTTAGAGCTTTTTTTATTATTTGGCCTTCAGAATGTCTACATTTATGTCCTACACATCTCCAAGGGTGGACAGCAAGGTGCAAAATGATACTGTTCATCTTTCAGATTAAGCACCTCCCTGTGCTCCTGCAGCAGGCATGAGTGTGTCAGTCTCCTTCAGCTGCCACTGGTTCAAGTTGTGCTTTGCACTTCCCCAAGGGCTGCAATTCATCTGCTGAGGAAGTGTCAAACACTTGGGTTTTCTTACTTATTTCTTAAAGCAAATTTGTCAGCTTTCTATCTAAGTGTACCAGCAAGGCAGGATCTTTTCAGTCTGAATTTGGCTTGCCTTTTACAGTTTCACTGGCAGATAATGAAAATTATAAAAGATTTCCTGTATGAAACCTTTCAAATCTTGGAAGCTGGGTTAGTTCAGGTCTTTATTGCTACTGTCTAGATTACTGAGAATGAAACTCTTGCTTATTACTGAAGGCAAAAGTTTACAAAACCCCAAGGTATCATCAGGGTAAAATAAGCTTTGAAGAAGTCTGAAGACTGGGATAGATTCAGGATGATTTTTCAATCCATATTATGCAGTTAGAAATTACATTATTGTCAATAAAGGGTTTCCCTATCTTGGAAAAGGTGTTGCTACTTCATGCAAATGAAAATAAATGTTTTCATTCCAAGTAATTCTCTGTGTCTCTCAGAGACTGGGTGCCTTATAAAAATCCAAGATAGAGCTGCCAAGTCAGATAATTCACAGAGGTTTAGTGGGAAGATTGTTATGTTTATTTTGGTTGCAGAAAGATATAAACCATGGCTTTGCCTGGAAAAGGAGCACAACTTTCATAGCTATTTTTGCATAAACTCTTAAATCTCTCTATATAAATACCAAGCTCTGAATTTTCAGAATTGCTGCATCTAAGAGATCTACTTTCAAATAATAGAAAATGCAGCATTTTCTGGAAATAATTTCTTTTCACAGTTAGATGCCCAAACATATTAGTAATTTTGGAAAATGAAGGCCTAAGAAAAGTCAGTAGATTATTTTCTTTAAATGTAAGGTTTCTGTTAAAGTCAGTCCAGGGAGTGTGGATGCCTGTTGCATATTCAGTAAGTTATTTTAAAATTACTTCATCATGTTTCTCAGCATTTTTTTTTCCTTAATATGTTTTTTTAATAATTTGGTATTTAGTAATCCAGGTACTTGCTGTAAGAAAAAAACAATGTGCTCAAGGATCTTTACTAATAAAAGTCTATTTCAAGTGAATGTTCCCAGGATTAGCAAATCAGAATTAATAGTTTTCTCACCTGGTGAAGCACAGCTCTCTTTAATATTCATCATGCAGACAGTAAAGAAAGATTCCTTTTATGTTAAAGTTTATATATTTTAAAGGAGAAGCGAACAGTGTAATGAAATAGTTGACCACTGGCTTCAGCAGCCATAAGACTTCATTGAATTGGAACCAAGATCTATTAATGAAACTGAATCATTCACTTTAGAAAAGCATTCACAGAAATTATCTGGTTACAGGCTGTACTACAGTGAATTCTGTGTGTGCCCAGATATCACTGGCAGTAGCCTTCATGTCCTTCCAGTCTTTTTTCAGGCTCTGTGATTCCCAGGACTGAGATTTCCCCACATGGTGTATTTGTTGGATGAATAACCTTATGTTTAATTCCCCTAGAAGAAATCTTTATTCACTTGTTTTTATGTGTTTCATTGTGAGCAGGTGATTAATTGATCCAGCACACTCTATAGCAGGGACCTGCATCTTTTCACTATTTATTACCCCTTGAATCACTGCCTCTTGCAGGTTGCATTGGTAATTGTTTTATGTGTTCTTTGATGTCATCAATTAAATGATAGCAAAGCATCTTTGTGCAGTCCTACCAGGTACACACCCACTGAATGCAGACTCCCCACTTAGCAATTCTGTCTTTAACATGAACCTCTGAGGTTTGTGCTAACTCTGTTTACTGCTGTGAGCAGGGACTGACTTCTGAACCACTTGATCAAAGCAATGTGGCTCGACTAGGCCACAAACTACTTGCACATGTGCTGTGGTCTTTCCTCAGCCTTTTGTAATTAGGGGCACAAGTCAAGCCTGACTTACACAAGAGACCAGATTTTGTACCATGTGCAACAAGCCTTGTGTTCTGTACCTGTCAGAAAGGGCGAAATTTGGCTTACATCTCTGGAGAATGTTCATCATGGTTTGTGCCTCTGCTTCTTTTAAACCCTTGAGAGGGATGGTGAAAAAGTGTGATTCAGAATTCAGTGCTGCCTCTGATTTATTAAGATGCCATAACTTGATTTCTTTCATTCAGTTCTTGAAATTTTATCTCATTTGCAGAAAATCAGGTTTATCCACCATGATGCTGATGAGCAAGTGTACCCTGTGTGTATTTATTAAAATAAACTATAGAAGAAGGCAGACATTTGTGCATGAGAATGTATCTAGTGTGGCTTTATTGACAGCTGAAGTACTTTGAAAAATGAAATTTTCACCATATTTATCGTAATGCTTTCAGCCATTTCAGTTTTGTCAGCAATTCTAGATCCCTGAAAACAGTCAAGAATGAAATTGGAAGCCAGGAAGTTGCGTAAAAGTCTTGGAAGAAAATCAAGTTAATTTTGGCTTGGGCTAAATATTATCCTCAAAATCTGAATTTTTCTGAATCTCACCTCCCAGTGTGCACAACTTAGTACAGACTTAATATAGTAGCTAAGTGGATACAAATCCTTAGTGTGGATGACTACATAAATAAGTCTTTCTGTGTTACTGTTTTCTCTACAAGTCAATAAGGAAAAATACTTGACCATTTTTTTGCCTCATTTTCCTGTGATTTTTTTGTTGTCAGTTTTTTGTTGCTATTTAAAACTCCTGCAATTGTAACCAGAACACTTTAGTAATTTTTCCACTTTGGAGTTGCATTTTTAGCTTTATTGTAGCTCAGTAATTGAGCAGAGGGGTGGTAGACTCTCCATGCACTGCAAAGTCTTCTAAAGGAGTTCTGGACATGAGAGCACTGGGTCTTCCCCTATTCTGATACCGCTGAGTTCCAGAGCAGAGTTCCTGTAGCCTTTGATATGGAATCTGTTTCTTGCTTGCAAGCAGATTTTTAATTTTATTTGATGTCTGTATTTCAAAAGTCACAGTTCAGATATTGAAACTTCTGTGCTGGCATGTTGCAATACAAATTGGAGTTTATCTAAGCTCTCTGACTTTGTTTCTGATCACATACCATAACTCACTATTGCCATGAACTCATTAACACTTCCGTTTGTCACCACAAGTTTTCTTTTGTTTGCAGGTTTGGCAAGAAATCCCGACCTGCAATGTATGATGCAACCCCCATTGCTTATGAAGATTACAGCCCAGATGACAAACCTTTGGTTACACTGATTAAGACAAAAGATTTGTAATCTAGTGTATCTTTTTTGGATTATTTTTCAAAAGGATGGGCTACTAACCTAATTTAAATATTTTTAAGAAGAAAGCATAAGTAATTTAAACCATTAGATGCTTCAGAATTTTCTGTAGAATATTTAAGAACCAATTTTCTGCAGCTTTTAGTTTGGAAAAATATTTTAAAACAGAATTTGTGAACTTCATGATTTACATTTTAATGTACCTTCAGCTCTATAAACTATAAGCTTATGATAGTGTGTGCTTTTTTCTTGGTAGACACTATTACTAAACCCAGATGAGTTTCTTGTGGTTGTTACAGAACAGAAAACAATAATTAACGAGGAGTTCTTTATGACATGTCAGTGCCAGCTTTCTCAGTAGAGGTAGGAAAAATGTGAAGCATAATATGATATATAATATATCCATTAATTAAAAAAGTCTAAAATGTTTGTGTTGTGAAAAAGAACTAGTAAAAATTATTATTCCTAATCTGAATGAATTAGCTTTTGCCTTATTCCATGCATGGATAGATAACCTATTTCTCCATTATTTCCTGAAAGTTGCTAAAACATACTCTTGAGTTGATGTTTGACATTTTTGTAATAGTTATTCAGGCTAGGCCTTGTATAATAATTAAAGTGCCTCTTGAGGCAAAGTAAGGGCATGATCCTTTAAACATTGAAATCAATGAGAGAACTTCCATTGACTTCAGTGGGCATGGGATTGGATCCTACAATTGGACTGAATCTATATTTTTCTTTAAAGGTTAAAGTTTTTTATATTGTGAGTAAACTAAGCATATGGTTTGAGTTGTTTGTTTCCTAAAGGTTGTTGATGTACAGTATTGTTTCATGAAATATTGTGTATTTCTCATAGTGCTTCTTATTTAGGATCAGTGTGGGGTTTTTGTGGCTGTATTTGATCGCTTATGGGCGTCCTAAATTCTTGCTCATTTCAGAAAATACTGAATAAACGTTAATCGGTGAAGATTGCAGCTGTTTCTTTGTTTTGCTTCATTTCAAAGTGAAGTCTATAAATTTGAAAGGACACGTGCTATAAATAATGCCAAAATAAGATATTCCAGCTGTTAATTTGAAAAGGGAAATATGGATTTTATTAGCAACGTAATCTCTCAAAAGTGAGACAAATGCAGCTCCAGAGTAAAGGTGCCATCCTGGGTGGTGAATATGCAGGTTGGTAATACCATGCTGTGTTTAAATTATGGAAATGATAAATACTTCTCAGAAATCCAGAATACATTTTCTGACATCCTGTATCTGCTACCATGGGCTTTGAACAATGTTGGTCCAAGACAGTAACTACTAGAAAGAGACGTAAGGAACTCAGATACAAGTCTAAACTAGAATTGTTCTTCAGTCACAGTTTTCTATGACAGGGTTGTATGTTTACACCTGGTGGCTGTCAGATGAGCTTTTTACATTGGTACAGGTTTTTGCTGCTGTTTTATTTCATATATTGAAACTTTTGTTTACTGTGCCTTTTAGGAATGTTTTGAGAAATCATTAGAGAGAAGGGTCAAGAACAAGCTATACCCTGTGCCCTGAGTGAACAAGGGGCAAATACACTGTTGTTGGAATTGATTTGTTAATCAGAGGGAAAGGAAATACTAATTCTTCTGAGTTTTCAGCCTTTTCAATCATAAAATATTGGCTTGCAAATCTATACAAAGTGGGGAAACAAGCAACTCAGTTGTTCTAGGGAACATTCATATTCATGGTCCATATTTTACAAGAGAGATGTTGCAATGAGCAGCAGCCTTTCTGCATACAAATCACCTTGGTAGCGATTCTTGACCAGCCTATATTTTTCTCAATTGACTGACCTGAAAGATAAGTAATTTGTGAGGACCTATTTTCCTGTCAGCTTGCAGCCTCTAGCTTCTGTAAATCATCCAGTGAATTCTGCTTCAAAAATTGCTTTGTTCCTTTCAATTTATTTTATTGAACCCTGATGGCATGTTATGCATGCACTATGCCTGAATCCATGCACCTCTGAGATGTTTGTGAGGGGCTGCACTGCCTGCCAGATGGAGCAGCCCTCAGACCTGGAGGGAACAAACCCATCCTGTCTATTTATCCCAACTCTGAAGCTGCAAGAACAAGTTGGTTACTGTCTTTATATGCCAGATCACGTCCTCCTGAGGATATACATGAATGAGGACAAAGGACACTGGTTATTTCATATCCATTTCCCAAACCATATGAGGTTTGTGCTGTATAGGGAGCAAATATAGATTTACAGCAAATACCATGTGCTGTTAATATACTACACATGGGATTTTTTTTTCTGTAAATCATGCAGAGGCAGAAAGGGACGACTGTATGTTCTCTTTCCCCCAGCAATAGGCTAACAGCTCCCAGCTCCTCCTGCAGACAGGAACAAGTCTGTGAGCTTGTCATTAACCTCCAGTACTTGTGAACTCTCCAAGATTGGTTGTTTTTTCATCCTCTTCCATCTGGAAATAGGACAACATCCCTGAGTGTTTTTTCCCAGTGGCATGGACATCTATTGCATGATTTTTGGAGTGGTGTGAAACTTGCCTTTACAGCTCAGAGTTGTCATACATGTGCTAACAGTAAAATTCCATAATTTCCATGGATTCTGGATAGAGTCGGTCCAAAATCATGAAGACAGTGACCCCATCCATGTGGCTGGGCTAATTGCAGTATGACATAAATACAAGGCCCAAGGGAACAGTTGAGCACAACAGCTAGAAAACACATGTTGACTGAAAACATACAAATCATCCCCATTAAAACCTGCAGATGGAAGCCTGACTTGAGCTGAGAAAAATTAAACCATCCCCAGAGCTTCAGCCTCTCTTTGCATCTTTTCTCTAGGAGGTGCTCTGGGACTCTGTGTGAGCTCCAGAGGTGACATCCAGCCAAACCCTTGGGTGAGAAACCTTGGTCCCACACCAGGGCCGGTGTTCAGTAGCAAACCTTGTTGCACTTGGAAGAAGCCAGCTCTCGATCCTCCCTAGCTCTATAACACTTCTTCTTCTTCTGAAGACATGGTGAGAAGTGATGTTGTTGAGGGGTGCAGGTAGCTCAAGAAGGAGACGAGCTGTCCACGCCAGCCAGGACAGCTGTGCCCCACCACGTGCTCACTGCAGGGTGCTGTGCCACGGTGTGCTCCTCTGGGATGAGGGGGCACAGCCGTTCTGTGGCACTGTGTGGGGCCATCCAGCCACCTTGGGGATGTGAGAGACCCCACCATGTCTCTGTGCCAGGCACAGTCACAGCCTGGGACAAGCAGATGGCTGCAGTGGCACTGCCAGGAGCCACACTGGGAGCACTGCCACCCCTGTCCCTTGCTCTCCTGGTGAAGCAGGCAGGGGATGAAAGGCCTGGGGACGTTGTCCTGACCTGGCTGAGACCAGGTCAGCAGATAGTGCAGGTCTGCAGGAACTCTGTTTTCAGCTCCTGCAGACATATTCCTGTTAGTATGTTAATCAAACAATGGGCTCAGAGGGAGACTCATGGCCAGGGCTGGGACATCAGGAAGGCACATGTGGGCTGTGGGTATTTGCAAGGAGACCTGAGGCACTCCTTGCCCTGAGTAACCCTCTACATTGTCAGTCTGGGATGGGGAATATCCTGTGCCAAAACCACCAACCTGGTTTTGCTGTTCTCCCTCCGCTGCAAGTGTGACTGACTGGTGTGAGGGGAAGGAGAGCTGAAAAGAGACTTCAGCTCAGTGCATTTTCAAACAGTGAAAGTCTCTATGTGGTTAATCCTTTTGAAAACAAGGGGATGTTGAAGACAATATTTGTGATGTTTCAGGGGAAAGTAACTTGATGTCATCCTTACAGCTGAGCAAGTCCAGCCTGTCCTCCCTTTGGGTGCCTCCAGCCTGGTTTGCGTGTCAGGTGTTTGCTGAGTTACCAGGTTTGGGAACCATTTTATCCTTCCCTACTGCCACATTTCTGAGGTCCATGTGCTGCTCAGGAATGGCTGGGCTGAAATTGCCATTAATATCTCATATTCCTGACCTCAGAGGGGATGCAGAAGTATGATCTCCCTTGGACCTCTCCTTCCTCCTTGATCATGGAGGGCTGATGAAAGGCAGATTAATTCAGGGAAGGGTTTAGTCTCTCGTGCCATTCCCTGCTATGAACAGTTAAAATAATGGGTGTTTTTTCAAGAGCTAATGAGCTCATACCTGTTCCAAACATAAGAAATGGGAGTGTCAGGGCAGTCCAGTGTGTGTGTCCAAACCTGGGTTATATGCTGGGTTATGACTTTCAAGGACCTCTTATTTTATAACAAAATATAAAGAAATTTTTTGTTTAATATATGTTTTATCTCTCAGCATACCTTACCTTAATGAAACGCTCTCATGAGCAGCGGAGCAGCGAGAGAAGGGTGAAGCACATAGCTCTTGCCAAACAAGAGACAGGGAGCTGGTCTGCTACATCTTCTCCCTGCAAGTTTGTCTTCTGTTCCCTGAGACTTTGGCTGAGCATCTGCCAGAACACTGTAGTTGTGTGGGGTCAGGAGGGATGACATAAGGCAAATTTGACTCTGAGACACTTCTATGTCTATCTTAAACATCTCATCAGGGAGATGGGACAGCCAGAGCCTAACATCTGAGCAATCAGAAAGCTGCTGCTACCTGAAAATGCTGGAGATTGTTACAAAGATGGGCAGAGTGTGGTGTGCTCTCAGCTCCCACGAGCTCCTGGGTCTGACCTGCTGGTCACTGCAGAGGTGCCACTCAGAAGTCATCTTTGTACTTCTTGACCCTTTCTGCACTAGAGGTGATCCCTCCTGTGTAACTTCTGTGTTGCAGAGTCCCTTCAGTAGGACCCAGCATCTGCCTCCCTTATATCCTTTTCACTCCCTCATATTTTGGAAGAGCTCCAAATAGGTGAAGGTGACTCCTTCTGACAGGACGTGGGTCAGCCAGTGAAAACAAACAAAACTTCAAAGTGATCATGCCACAGCTTCATCTGGGCTCAGCTGGCTGCATTTCTTCTACAGTGCAAAATGGATAACAAATATGACCTCTCTGGAAAAGTCAGATTTCTCTTGTTATTATGAATTCCAGTTTCAAATCCTCCTTTTAAGAAGTTTATGATAAGATGATTATTGTAAATAAGCTTCCCCTTTAGCAAAGAATAAATCATCAAATAGGCTTTGTTTGGTGAGATCTTTGGCAAAGGAATGTAAATAAATAAGCTAACTGAATAAACTTCTTTATCTGATGTGCAGAGCAGAAAAGGCAGCAAAGTTAATCATTTAGGAAAATAAGCTAGTCTGCTGTGCTTTCTTCAATAACAGACCAGGAACAGACTAAGGGAAAAAATCTGCTCTATCTCGTTGAGCCTGGACTTTTTGCTAGCATCCCACAGAGCTGAAGGGATCATGTTTATCACTCTGGAAGCAATGCCATCTTCTCAAGGAGATGTCCTTCAGTCTAAAATTTTGATTTGTTTCTTTTCCTGTGGACTGATCTACTTCCTGTCAGAGGTAGCTCCTTGCCACAGAACAGAGACCTCTTACGAAGCCAGCTGTGACTTCTCTTCTGTCTCCTGGGAGTAGCACACACATGGACAAGAATCTGAATCTGCAATGTCTTAAACTTTGGACTCCATTTGTGTTTCTATATGGGCAAGTTTGCATGTGACTTTGTGTCAATGTCAGTCCAGCACTGCTCAAGGAAAGCAGAGTGTGACTGTTCTGACCTTCACTGCAGTTTTTTGTTGACTTACATGGATTTGAAGAAGTAAATCTGCCTGGAATCTGAGATACAAGTTGCACAAAGTAACAAAAATATGTGTAGCTTCGGTGGAAAAAGAAAATAGCCTAATGCAATTGAGATTATTTTGGCTAGTAGGAGCTGCTACAGCAATGAAATTGTCAGCAGAATACTTTGTTTCCACTCTCAGTGGTTGGATATGTGATCATTGCTGTAATGTACCTCGCCATTCTTTGCTTTATCCCTCCACTCACGCACTATTATGTCCCTTGCCCATCTAGGGCATTAGCATCTTATGGAGAAACTTAACCATTGGCACCATAGCTGAAGACAAGCAGGAAAACCAGCTGCAAATGGGTCAGTGAAGAGTTCCTGGCTGTGAAACTCTTTGGTAAGCCACAACAGGATGGCCTTTTGACACTCGCCTGATTCATCTCTCTCTAAGTCTTTGAGTGTTTCAATCTCTTCTTCCCTTCCTGTAAGTGCCTCGGTTGATGAAAGACTGCATCTGCTATTGCACCAGGACAGCAATACCACAGCATGGCATTGCTCAACCAGGACTATAGTAAGATCAAGTCCAACCTTTGACCGATCACCACCATGTCAACTTGGATATAATAGTATTTTTTTTGTGTGTCTTATGCCCTCAAGCCTATGAAACCAAGAAAGAGGACTTCAATTCTTACTCCCTTTCACCTACACTTTTGACCACAATAAGCTTCAAGAAAACACTTTGGTAATGAGTATGAGAACCTTGAGGGCAATTTCATACCCAATAAAGCTTTGTTTACCCCAGCCACCTGCCAGAAGGTTGGCTTTAGCTTCTTGTTTGGAAAAAATAATGGCTCAAGTGTACAGTTTCTTTGGTGTCCTAGAAGCCAGCTTATTTTCTATACTGTACTATGACACAGAGAACACAAACAGCAGGCTCCAGTTATGATTCTTTCTCCCTGAGAATGGTGCAACACGTGCAGAGGTTACAGAAAGCAGGAATCAGTATTAGCTTCCTGAATGCTGTGTAGATCCCAGTGTATGGCACTGACATTTATTCTGCAGAGCAGTCTGTGGTTGGTTGATTTGCTGTCATGTGAAGAAGGCAACCAGGCAATAAGTGTCATGATGCAGAATAATTTATTTCAAGGATTTTGTACCTAAAACATACTTTCCATAATGTCTTATTTGGGGTCTCTACATGATACCAGTTCCTCCTATTAATTTAATTTGAACATTTATTTTAGCTGTTTTCCCTTTGTATGGCATTTGCTAGAAAAGTCTGTCAAAATGAAACTGGCAAAATGTCATGTAAATAAGGACGGATCTGCTTTCACATGTGCCTGTTGTGCCATTCCACTTCCATCTTGCCATGAATTTGAACTTGAGATTGTTCTCCATATAAAGGATGATGACCAGTTATTTTTATCTCCAGTGCTCAGCATGATGCTTCCCCGCTTTCCCTGTGCCCTGTGTGGTCTGTGTGTGATAAGGACCAAGACAGGATGAGATTTTTAGGGTCCTGAATTAGGTGCAAAGTTTATCAGTTTTCTTCCACCTTTCACTCGTTTCATTTCCATGAAGAGAATATTTTACAATTCCATGGAGATGCCTTAATCCCTGGGAGCTTTGAAGGGTTATTATATTTTAATACATGTGAGATTTAAAATAAGGTACTAAGCTAACAGTATTGTCAGACGTGTCAGGTTTAAATCAAAAGTGTCTCAGAGTTGTGATTTACTTAGTGATATATGTTGCTGAATTTTGAAAGATTTCATTTGGAATAGATTATTGAATGGAATAGATTATTGAATTGTAAATATGGTGATGCTTTGATGACATTTTAAACTTTCATGCAATAAACTACAAAATGTCTGTAAAAAGTAGTTAATATCTAATTTTGCCTCACTGGAGGGGACTGCTGTCTGCAGAGAAAACCAAAATTCCAACAAAAGCACTACGCTGGCATTAGGGCTGGCACTACCCATGTTTTTTCAATTGCTTTTCAAGAAGCCCTGATTTTGCATAAGCAATATAGTCATCTTCTCTTTTCCCATCTGGCAGGACCTCTCAGGAAGGGCAGAAATTGTGGGCAGAGAAATAATATCAGACTTCAAATCACCAGTTAAATGCGCTCTTCATTCAAAAGCAACTCAGCCTTGAGATTTCTGAGAATTCATTGTCTCTCTCTTTTTTGTTTATGTGTTGTCTCTGATTTACATCCCTCTTCTTCAAACTCCAGTGTCAAGTGTGATTTATGAGTGCAATTTTCTGTGTAATCTTCTGCAGCAATAGCTGGCAAATCCCTTCCCCTCTGTATGGTGATGTATTATTCTCTGTTACACACCAAAGAGGCACACAACACTTCAATTTCTTTTAAAAGACCACACTTTTTGAAAGGACAAATGCAAATCCTATCTCGTAATTCATCTCATAATTACACATAGATATGTTAACTGTACAAAAACTGCTCTGACTATGTGGCATTGGCATTTGATGAGACAGACCCATCGAGGGTCCCTCTGATTGCCATAGGCCCAGCTGTTTAACCATCTCTTGCTCACAGCCTGAAATAAGTTCCTGCAGGGCACTGACCAAGGCATGTGAGTCCAGCTGCATTGCTGTGCTGGGGACTGCTCATGGTTAAATTTAAGCATGAGTTTAATGAAGAGCCTTTGTGGTTTGTTAACCTTCTGTAATGTATTTTTGCCTCTTCTAGGGTTGAAGACTTCTTATAGGTTTATAGAGCTCTTTGAGTTGCAAGACTCCATAAGATCTTAGGTGAAATGTTGATGACATCAGCCTTATACCTTCAGTGAGGGCTCTCTGCATTCACTATGGTTCCCAAAACCGTAGAAAGGACTCAGGTCCAGCTACATTATTGTACACAAGAGGGTGATTCTTGCACTTTTCTGGGTGATTTGTAAATCTCTATTTACAACCTATACGGGTATTTGGCAGAAAATCAGTTCATGTTCACGCAGCAGCAAATATAGTAAAAATCGTGCTGATATTCAGTGCAGTGCCCAGGTTAGGGACCAAGAGGGTGGCCCTTCCCAGCTACCTGTCTGCCTTTTCTTACTGCTGAATTGGAGCATGATTTCATCCCTGAACTCTGCTCTGTTTTCTGTCTCACACATTTTACAGTCTAGAACCACTGCAGAACAGGGAATGTGTCCCTTGTCCTTCAGTGGTTTGGGTTTTCTGCACCTTTCTGTGTTTGGATGTACTCAACCATTAGGATTTCATTGGCACCAGTTGTTGGTTGTGTGGGACACTGAGTGCATTAAACAAGTGACAGTGGTGCTGTTACACACTCTGCCATGAACATCACAACAGTCTTGGAAAATTATCTGGTTTTAGCTCTAAAACCACGTTTGAATGCAGTCACTTCCAGGAGAATTTGTGTTGTTGTAGCAGAGGCTCTTTACTTTCCCATGCTCAAGTGGGGGAAGGAAAAATATCTCCCAGATTGCCACATAGCTGACCAGTCTCCTTAAGTCTATGAATAACTACTGGGTATGTGTCACTGAAATGGGAAGTGTGGCTTCTAGTAAACTTCCTATTTCAATAGACAAATGAGTAGCTGGAAATTGTGAAATCTAGGTGACAGATTGCCAAACCTCCTCCTTGCTATAGTGATGCTCTGCAAACAAAAATTTTGATTTGAGACTGTAAAAAGTCTCTTTTCTTGGTAAATTTTCTTAATCTGAGAGAATGTCCAGTGCATTTAAAATTGCTCAAAGTGTTATTTATCACTCAGCATTCTTCACTCCTTTTTATAATTTCATTCTCTAGAATGCTCACTCTAAAACCAGTTTC
The DNA here is from genome assembly GCA_013396655.1 of Campylorhamphus procurvoides. Taxonomy (NCBI): domain Eukaryota; kingdom Metazoa; phylum Chordata; class Aves; order Passeriformes; family Dendrocolaptidae; genus Campylorhamphus; species Campylorhamphus procurvoides. Next base: position 2,043,044 of record WBMV01002345.1, read on the forward strand.
TCTGTACAGAAATAATTCTTCTCTCACATTGTTAAAAGTCAAAAGTAATTTAAATTAAATTCACTGAATCCCATCTGTGTAACTCAGAAAAGTGTCATGGACAGGAGCTATGGAGATGCCATGGATTTAGCTTAGTGTAAAACTGGTGTAAGGTTCATTGCCATCTCTGTACAGAGTTATGGAGGTGTATATTTCTGTTTACCACAGACAAAAACGTATCTAATAATCATCAGGGGTAATTAACAAATAAAGACAATACAGTCAAAGGTGCATAGGGATGACAGGAGCCTTAACAGGTCTTGCTTCAAGTGCTTCTGGACCTAGGAGAGAGCAAAGGTGTGAGCATTTGGCACATGTCAACCCGGAGATTTTATGCTGGTCGCTTTCTGCTGCTTACAAGATTAATTGGTGCATTAAGAGCTGGACTTGAGCTTCTTTGGTTATGTTAATGCAAGATTTGCTGTCAGAGGCTGCCTGGCAAATATCACTGTTCCTGCCAGGAGGTGCCTGGCCAGCAGCTGTGTCACTGGTGGGAGCACTCCCTGGAGAGGTGACAACTCGCCCTCCTGTCGCATCTCCTTGCGCTTTCCTCTGCCCGTGTATCATCACTGCTCCCACCCCCTCTGGCCTGTGCCTGCCACAGCCTCCGAGCCTCCAGCTTTCCCCCGTTCTCATCCTCGCTGCCTCTTTCCTCACAGTCCTGCTGTGTCCTGGGTTGCCCACCCTCACCTGGCACCCCAGCAGGAGGCTGCTCACAGCCCAGATTTCTCCCTGTCTCTCAGGGGCTGGTGCCTGGCTGCATCCTTCCTCCTGCCCTCTCCGGGTGCTTTTCTCCTGTCTCTGTGGCCCAGATTCCGATGGCCTGGATTCCCACAGCCCAGTGTTCCCTGCCGGCTGGCTGAGGCCCCTGGGCACGGAGCCAAGGGGCTGCCTCAGCCAAAACCCAACCCCGCACCCACAGCCCCATCCTGCCCTTCCTGGGGCTGGTCAGGAGGGAGAGGGGCATGGTTGGTACTGCTCTGAGGGGCTGCCATCTCCAAAGGACTGGCTTTGTGTTTGCTGCCAGGCTGGCAATCCCTGCTTCCCTCGCCCAGCCGAGCTCCTGCAGGAGCGATGGAGGGGCTGCCTGGCAGAGGTGATGGGAACAGTGAGAGTAAAACCTGCTTTCCCTTTTAGTATCATGTATTTTGGCCTTCACAGAAGTGGTGCACCCTTTTAAATCCATGCAAGACCTTTGCAGCAGCATCCCTTCTGCTCTTGACCTACCGTGGCTTTGGTGCTCTATTTTCACTGCTGCTCTGAGTGGGACCCATACAGTGCCAACACAAAGGAAAGAGAAGTGACACCAAATATCTGCCTTTCTAATGATGAGGCCAACAGGTGGGGAAAAAAAAGGGATATCTTATTAATATGCACAAGTAGGTCAACACCGATGCCTTGCATGCTTTTATTTAGTCCAGCCAATTTCAAAATCCAAGTTGTTTGAGGAAGAGAAGTAGCTGTCCTGGTACTCAGGGAAGGTGGTGGGGTAGTTACAGCTGAAGAGGGAATCAGAAACACCACCTCTTCTGGCATTAAAGGTCATTAAAGACACCTGGTCACTATGGGAACCCCAGCAAGAGCTTCTCAAACAAACTGGAAATCAATCATTATCCCTGGCAAGCCCAGCCCGGATAGGTGGGAGAATACGGCATACTTGCCTGGAATACTTACCTGCTGCCTCAATTTCACAAATCATTAACAGCACGCTGCTTCAGGTTATAGCATCTCTTGATGCTATTTTAAAGTACCTGTGAAGGGGATGATGAGCCAAATGCTCTGTGAGCAGAAGTGGCCTCCACTGAACCACCTTTGGTGGAGCTGCACTCCTGTGTCTGCACAACCATCTCAATGCACCTACACAATCAGAATGAAAATGATTACTTAAATAACATTAGGGGTTATATGCTAAACAAGTATGTAAATAAATTTCCCTTTCAAATCACCAAAACACAACGCTGAAGGGAAATCAAGGGCCTTTGAAGATAATGTGACCTGCATTTTGCCAGTATTTTAATGAAATCCCTGCTGCTGAATTGCTGCTACTTTGACAGCGACCATGCTTGAGGCAGCTCCCAGGTAAGGAATCAGAGCCAGATCTTTAGATGCTGCTGTACCTGTCAAAAGAAGTATATCTGCCAGCAGATGTAAGTTTAAGTTGCTTCTCGATAGCCTCTGAACCCTGCAAATGATTGAGTACCCTCAAATCCCAGGTTTCTGCTGTGAGCATTTGCAAATTGCTAATGCTCTGATGCTGCCCCTGCCTACCCTTGCCTGCATCCCATGGCTGGATGTGGTGCTGGAGACCCAGCCTGTGTCCTCCCCAAGCAGTGCCCACACTGTGGCTCCTCCATACACACACCCTGCCAGAGGAGCTGGAAATCTCTCACTTGGATATTCCCTCTGACATATTTATATGGCATAAAGTTGAGCTCATGCCATCCTATGCAGCCTTGTCATCTGCATGAGATGAAGTTCTACATAAAAATACATTCATTGTTAACTTTGATGTTAAAAAATGTGAGTTGTCAAAGAAAACAGTTTGAATTACTTGGATAGTATCTGTTGGGTTGCTTAGGCACTAAACATTTTTCAGAAAGATATTGGAAAACTCATTGTGTCTGGTGTCCTTCATCTGTGCAAGGAAGCTGCTTTTGCTTTGAGTGATTTGACAAAGTGTTTAAGAGTAAGGAGTGTATTTAGATTTTGGAAGTATGCTATTAATTACAGCACTTCACAGAACATTAAATTTGTTAATTAGGCAAACTAAAACTACTCTACAAAAGCAAATCCAAGGTAAACTGAACTAATAAGAATAAAAAAAGATGTGGTTAATGACTTCTGTATGCTTTGTAAACTTGCGTAATCAAAAAGAGGATCTTGGAAACAGGACTTGTGAAGTCTGCAAAATATTTGGGGAAGCAGCATTCAAATAACTGAATGACTCTTCTAGTCATGTTTCAGTGAGAAATAATAGTGTTCCTAAAGCTAAATCTAGCTTCTGAAGTCAAATAATTCATTGGGATCAGCAATTGGACAAGTTTAGTTAATTAAAAAGGCAATGCTACAGTTAAAAAAAAAGTTTATTTTTGTTTTCAATGCAGAACAGCTATATTGCCATAAAGACCTTACATTAGGGGACGAGATAGTGCAAAAGGAAGACAAACTCAATAACTAGAAGCCATTAAAAGAGACAAAATATCCTGGAGTCACTGGAAATGCTTCCAATTTACTATGTGAATAGAAGTGAAATTGGTCCTATTGCATCAAATAGTCCCTTTTGAAATGCAAGATCATCCCTGGTTCCAGTATTTCTGTCCTGTGAACACTGGAGTGAAGGAGACTGGTAGAAATGGGACCAACCTGCGTAATGTATTGCAGTCTCTGGAAAGAATTGTCTGAATATTAACTCATTCTGAGAAGAGAAACTCCACAATTTGGCACAATAAAAGGAAATTTAGTAGAAAAAAACCCTGTATCTTCTTACAGGCACATTCTGGAACACAGTACATACTGGAAATAGGAATTCACACTATTTATTTAAGCAAAAGCAAAAGATCTTTGACTGGCTTGAAGCAGGACTTACCTAATGCAGAACAGCTTAAAGACCAAATAAAAAATGATGCTTGGATTAAAATATTAGAAAGTCTAGGTAAAAATTACCTCATCTTAGTGAGATTGTGACATGAAGTCACCCAAGTTTAATGGATCATTTCCTGAGCCAAGCTCTGGCTGGTGTCTGGCCCCCCCAGCAGCCCCTGGCCCGACTGGAAACTGAGTTTCCTGCAGAGGGCTTGTGGGACACATCCATAAGGGCAAGAGCAGCTGTATTTACTGAGACAGCCCAGGTGATGCTTAAGTATACCTGAAGACTAAACAAATTTGAGCAGAGTGGCCCTGCAGCTCTCTTGTCCCCACAGTGCCACTTGCTGCCTTGGTGAGGGGTAAGGCTTGGGGAGGATGCTGGTGGGGCTCAGGGGCTCAAAGATTGCTCTTTAATCAGCCAAGTTGATTTCGGAAATTTGCAATTGAACTGCTTCTCCCCATGTGTGAGCATATTCCTGCCTTCATCTCCTACAACTGAAGCCTGAAGCCTACAGCATTCATATTCTCTTGTTTTCATATCCTTTTGGAAATTAAGTGACTGGCTCTGCTCGTTTGTTCTCCCAACATGCCACCCATTTTGCAGCAAATGCAGATTTCCCTCCTCAATTGTTTTAGTTTGTATAAAAGTCGTGTAAACTAAGAGAGAAGCAGCCGCAGGGTTGGTCTCGTCCTGCTAATTGCAGATCCTGAACTTCCTTTGTGTGCCCTGCTGCTGACAGCTTGGGTTGTGCCAGCTCCCAGCTGGTTCAGGCAGTGATGGCTGGTGGATTTATCCATATGGGAAGGATTGATGAAACTGCTCCAGAGCTCACTTGAAAAAGAGTGAGGCTTTTAGAAAATGCCCTCGAGCATGAGTGTAAGCACCAGTTGGAAGAAACAAGAGGGTGACAGGGACAGTGTTTGGGAAGAGCTCTGGTGGGTGTCTTGGCCAAGAGCTGGTGCAGGGTTAGTATTTCCCTTACTGGATACATCAGTAAATGGAACTGCAAGACTTGACTTGCTTTGATTAGGCCATCACGGCCAAGGGATGTACTGGTGGAGTCTTTTCAGAAACAATTGAGAAGTTCACATTCATTGAGGCCTCACTGATCTCATGCAGCCTCCCCCAGACCCTGCAACATCTCTCAAGGTTTTGGTTCTTGGGACACACCCTGCGGCAGAGCTGCCCTGCCGAGGGTCATGGTTTCTGTGCAGGTGAGCCTGACGCCTGTTTTCTGGAGAAGATTCCCTTCAGTATTGCTTTGCTTTGCTGTTTAAAACTGACACTCAAAGGATACCTCGTGTGCCCCTGGGGCTCACACACCCACAGCGGGTTGGAGCCTGCCTTGCAGGCTGTGGGGTGTGGTAGTCAATGCTGGGGACAAGCACGACACGGGATTATCTGGGTTTCTAACAAATCCTCCCGTATCCAAGCACGAGTCAGTGCCCAGGCAGCCCCAGGTCAGCAGGGAGGGCCAGGGGTAGCTTTAGTGCCTGGAGAAAACGTTCTTTGGTGCAGCTCAGGAACCTGCAGAGGCTTTTGCTTTTCTTTGGCATTTTTGGTGTCCACATGGAAGAACAATGCCTGCACAGTGTCGTATATCCTTGTAATTGCCGGGGCACAGCTGGTTGTCCTGATGGAGCTGTCGATGCCCGACACTGTGAAACAGCTGAGCATGTCGTCGGTGCTGGCGCGGTGCGGTCCCCTCGGGGGACCACCCCGAGGCTGACCGGAGTGGGGGGATCCCTGCGCTCCAGCCCCTCCAGCGCCAGCAGCAGCGCAGGTGTGGGCGGTGGAAGGACCTCACAGAGCCGGGCAGTGGCTTGCCCTTCTGCAGAACAGGAGGAAAAACTTTCAGCCGCGGTGAGCGACGCTCCCCGGGGGAAGACTCCCCAAGGAGCGGGGCTCCCATCCTCCCAGGCAGCGCGCTGCCCGTGGGCAGNCGGAGCATCGCCCCCGCACCGGGAGTTTGTTGGAACTTCTGCCCCCCGCCGGCATGCGGCGCGGGTGTGCGGGGACGCGGGACGCGCACACACACATATACACACACACAGACACACAAGCAT
>WBMV01002345.1:2048924-2207190 GCA_013396655.1 Campylorhamphus procurvoides
GCGGGCCGGGCGAGCCGGGGGTAGGCGCTGTCCCCGTCCCCGGGACGCTGTGCCCCCCCAATCCCGGGATGCTGTGGCCCCCCCACTCCCGGGATGCTGTGCCCCCAACTCCCGGGATGCGGTGCCGGTGCCGGCGGGCCCCCGGCGCGGTCNATACATTCCTACACATACATACAGACACGCACACACAGGGTGCGGAGCGGGGACGCTGCCCCGGTGCCATCCCGGGTCGCGGCTGCGGTGCCTGCGGTGCTTGCGGTGCCTGCGGGGGTCGCGCCGGTCGGGGCTGCTCCGCCCGCCCCGCTCAGGTGAGGGAGGGTCTGTCGGTGCCCCGGAGCGGGGCCGGGGGGCGAAGCATCCCGCGGGACTCCCTTTGCCGGCCCCGCATCCGCAGCCCGGCGTGTCTCGGGGCCGCGGGAGCCGTGTCGGGCTCCGTGTCCGTGTGTGCACATCGCATGGTCCGGGGGAAAGCCGAGGCGGGCGGGGAGCGAGGTGGAATAAAACTCACTCCTGTAGTTCCACCGCGTCGATTTCATGTAGTTTTCCAGAGTAAGTGTCCAGAACTGGACAATTTAAATAAGAATCAATGGGCTTCGCAGATGACAAGAAAAGGTTATTACTACTTTTGCAATTCAGATTGAGAATTTGCTTTGATATCATCAGGTAGAAAATTCAGCGGTTTGATTGGAGTTGATAGTAGAGCCAAGCTGAGAGATCTGTGGGCTTTAATCTGCACCAGCCAGTAATGGGAATAATGCCTGTTCTTAAAAAGCCATACTTTTCTTTACAATGAAAAACTTGATTTTTAGTGAATAGGAATGATGTACCATATATGTAGTTGATGGATCCAAGCGTAAAACTATGTGAGCATATTATTATTTATTTGTTTCCCTGTGTTTGACAGAAACCTCTTTGTGCTAAACGCAGGTGGCAAAAATCACCTGTGTGAAGGAGTTAATTGTTTTGGGCAGGTTGTGGAGGTGGGAGTTTTCATTGGGGAGATGCTGCTGCAGGGGTCAGACCTCAGGTGAGGCTGCACCCAGCAGCTGGGGGCAGAGGACAAGGTGAGAGAAGGGAAGGAGAAAGAAAAAGCCGAGGTTAGTAATGTGTTGGTCTAGATTGTATGGTATGGCTACATATCTCCTTTGTGGAACTGGGAGGTGTTAAAATAACAAGATACTGTTATTACAAGTATCTGATACTGCCTGCAAGAGCAGCAAGGCTAAACACAACTAAATACTTGTGTTTTGCAGAAAAAGGTTTTGAACGTAACCCTGTTTAGCTTTGTTTAGCTGTATCCTGTGCACTGTGAGAGGTCTTGCCTTAGGGAGCAGGCAGGAATGGCTGTGTGCTGTGGGGAACCAGGGCTGCCTGGCGGGGTGGGGATGTTCACTGGGCCTCCCACTTACCTGTTGCAGAACCTGTTACAGGCCTGTAGCAAGGGGAGCCTGTGCTCCTTCCTATTGCTGAAGGAGAGCCACAAGCACCAAAGTTTTCAGCAGTGGCCACTAACTTTGTCCAACTTACTGTTGGTTTCCTCTAGCTAGAGCCTCCATGCATCCCGAGCCTCCCAAAATGCTCAATGCCTGTAAATGCAGTTCTTGCCAACAGGGGTTTCTGGGGAAGTACATGAATTGCTGTAGGTGGTCTAAAAAAGCAAACTGGTAGGATCCAGAATTGCAGAATTCCGTGATGCTTTGGACTTGTACCAGCTCCTGAAATGGGGAGAAAGGGAAAGCCTTGGAGAAGTCACAAGAACCCCATAACATTTCTGTGTTCACACAAGGGGTTAAATAACAACATAGTGAACAGCAGACAAAATGAATGCAGTGAGGGGAAGGGTGTTGGAAATAGCTGGGATAAGATCCTGTAATCGAAAGCTGGATCCTAATCCATATACACGAGCCAGAGTTACATGGGCAATATCCCCACTATCTAATATCCCCAACCCCTCTGAATTTTTTTCTCCAAAAAAGCCTTGAAGTCTGTTCCTTTCAAATAGCCTGATCTGCCCTTTACATGTTATGAATCACCAGCCTGGCCAGAGCTGCTGGCAGCGCTACTTGGCTCCCCTGAGGAGAGCTTGTGCAAGGCATAAATGCATGTTTTTTCCCCTTCTTTCTGCCCCTCAACATTTTAATTCAGTTTCAGATGTCCCACGTTGCTCTTTGTCCCAGGCTCCCTCTGTCCTGGCACCTAGCTGCTATGAAACAAGTCTTGGTGCTATGGAGGTGTTGAAAGGGGGCCCTCTGCTTGTCCCTGGCATTACAAGTGCTCACCCTGGCTGACAAGCAAGTGTTGGGAGGGTGCTGGGCATGGGATTTTCATTGTAGCAGGATGGTGTTGGGTCACTGGGTAGAGTAGTTGACGTTTTATGATGTCTATTAATATATTCTGGGATTAGGGGTTATGCCAAGTCACTACTGTAGGATATGTGGGGGATGTATGATGGCAAATGCAGCCCTGTCTTTTATGTCAGGCTGATGTATGGGTGCAGAAAGTGTGGAGCTGGCACAGCTTTCTTGATGTTCTAATGTGTGTGCGGTATGTGGCTTAATTTTGAGCCAGATGTGTCTTGTATTAATATCCAGCTGTGGTGAAGTGCAGGTCTGTTGTTAGTCCATGGTGTAGCTCTGTATTAAGTAAATGGCAAAGAAAATATTTTCATCTTTCAGAATATTTCTTTTGGCCTGGTGCAGTAAGGGAAAGTATGAACTGACTTTGAAAGTGGATGCTTGTTGGTATGGGTCAGTCTTGCCTCATTTCTAAGACAAGCTGCATATGTTAACTTAAATGGCAGTGAACATCGCGGTGTGAAGACTCCTCTCGTGTTCTGACAAAGTGTGCAAGGGTCATCTATTGCTCATGGGTCTCCTTTCCCAGTCCCACACAGTGTATGGCAAGACTGCACATTCCTGGTCTGTGGCCATTCATTAAAATCTGCTTTTGTTCCAAATGTGCTCAGTCCTGTCAAGTTTTGTAGTTTGTGCTGAAATTTTTGGCGTTGACTAGATGGGTACAATTCCAGTAGTGAGGTCAGCAGCGAAGCTCACGCATATGCAATAGGAATGAAGTGTCATCAGCAGCTGGGTTACAAAATGCAGCAGGCTGGGGCATGAGCTGGACTTGTCCCCATTGCTGTCATGGCCACTTGCTACTGAAAGCTTCATCTGCTGATAAAATATGCCCCCTTTCCCAGGGCCTTGGTTTCTGGCTTTGATGGAATAAGCTGTGGCTGCTTGTTGTTTGGGTTTGTGTGGTTTTTTTTTTGTTTTTTTTTTGTCAGCCTGTTCTCTACTTCCCTCTGATGAAAGCTTTTCCTGTGTCCTGCTGCTCAATGAAGAAGCCTCTCTCTTTCTGGAAGATATGTTGAATTGAATTAAATGGATTACAAGAGTAAACTAGAAAAATGTAAATAGGCAGATTTCTGGAATTTTCTTGAAAATACAGTACAGTGAAGCCTACTTTTTCTTTTGCTGTTCCTTTCCTTTCACCTTTTGTGATTCTTTCATCTATAGCATCAGTGAAGTTTTCGCCCATTTGCTCCAAAGCTAGTGGGACAGTCAGTTACATGGGAAGCCACACAGCTGGGATGTTGCAGGAATAGACCACAGGGATCAGTGAGTGTCTGGTGTGATAAGAAGATTCTGATTTTGCAGGTAATACAGGATTAGCATTATTCATGCCTAATGTCAGAGGTGATTTGGGACTGTGTCTGTTTGGAAGACTTTTTCCCTTCTGATTTCTGTGGCGGCATTCCTGGTTTGTGTTCAGTAAAATGCGAGTGAACATACTGGACATGTGTGCGCCTCCCGGTCTTTGCTGCAGCAGCAATCAGGGTATTTCAGGGCTGTTCTCCCTGCAGGGAATGCCAGGACTCCAGCCCAGGGCTCACAGTACCTTCCTGGTATGGTTTTCATTGTCGTGTTTGCAGCAGACCTTATCGATGCTTATAAGCAGCGTGTGCTGATTTGTGGCTTGATGTTTGCAGCAGCGGCACTTGTTGAAATGATGCTGAAAATATTCCAAAATCTTTCTTTAAAATCATTTCCAAATGTGCCCTCTGTGCCTGGTTCGGCAGCCCTTGGCAGTGCAGCTGGGGTTTTGGAGCTGTTGGTCTCACTGATGCTCCCGTGAGGACTCTGGTGGTTTTTGAAACCAAACAAGGTCTTCACACAGTTTTGTGTGCCTGCCTGAGAGATGGCTGCTGTTGGCTTTGAAATCTGAATTTTCCTGGAAGCTTGGTGCCAGACATTGTTTCTAGATAATAAATCCCAGTGGGTGCATAGTTTCCAAGGTCATGCTGTTTATAAGCCCTGTTTATAAGTTTTACTGCTTCTCCTAACACATGTGTGTAATAGGGATTGCCACGTTCAAATACATTTTCCCCTGGAGCAGAGGTGCCATGGTGCTGGTGCTGCCCAGCCTTGTGCTGTATTGCCAGGCATCCCTGAGCTGAGCCATGCCCATGAGCTCTCTTTTTGGAGAAGCTCCCACTTTCCTCCTGCAGGTGGTACAGGTAGTGGGCTCACGTGAGCAGGGGTCAGGTAGAGGGGAACAGACAGGAACGCCGTGTCACAGAGTTTGGGGCTGGACACTGTTTAGTGAAGTGGCTTCATATGGGTGTGCAAATAGCCAAGTGTTCACAGTAGGACTTGAGCGATTCTCTGCTCATCTGGAAATTCAATATTCTTATTGAAACCCACAGTTTTGGGCCATTTTTGGGCAAAGATTTAAAAATAGATGGCTGTAGTGTATTCTCATATTGCTAAAATTTATTTCTTTTTTTAAACAGAGCTCCACATCTCTTCTAGTGTGCTGTGAAATGCTGTGCAGGAAAGCTGCGGGTGGGCAAGATGAGATGAAGTGAAGCAGGTGATGGAGGGCAGGAAGCTTCAGGTCTTTGACTGGGGAAGTTTTGATTTCCTGAACCCCAAGGCTTAATTGTGCTACTGCGTAACTTGTACAGCTCCTCTGAAGTCCATGAGAAATAAGTTTGTGTAAGGTTGCTTCACCATAGTTTTTGAGTTGCTGGTGTAATATACTTCCACATCATTAAGATATAGCAGTAAGCCCTTAGTGTAGCTATTAATGGAAGTGAAAAAAGTGAAGACAGCAGTATTGGGGTGTTGCTTTCCTTTCCTCTGGCCTGTGAGCACTGCTGTCTGAGGCTTCATAAACATATTGCTTGTTTTACTGGGATTTGTTACCATACCCTGTAAACCTTGCATTTTCGATCTACTGATACTTTTGGATTTTGGGATCATAGACTCTGTTATTGTACTAATATATATTGCATGCATCTGCTACCACTAGCATACACATCAAATGCCTTTCCCATATGAGGAACATTGAAAAGTTCTTTCACTAAAGTCAGCTCTGGACAGACTTACACATGTGTGATGGCTTTGAGGTGATCACAGCCAGAGTGGTTTTATGACAAATGTTTGCATGTGTCCAGATGTAATGTGGTTTTAGGTGCTATTGGTAATTTCAAAATCAGCTCCTCATCCTTCTCGGTGTTCAGATGCACATGTGTATTAAAAAATTCAGCGTACAGTCAGTGGAAACAATAGTTTTCCAACTTTCAAAAGCATATGGAAAACCTTTTTAAACCAAACACAAGCAAGTTGTAAGCGCACAAACAGCTGTCTAGGCAGAAACTGCTGCAAGACATGTATGGCAGGACTGATACTACTACTGAACTCTGGTTTCATTAAATATTATGTCAGAAGGAAAAAGTGAAAAGTATTTGAAATTTAAGCCTGAGTCATGTGGATGCAAATGTCTGAAGTCTTCAGCCCAGTGTTTTGGCACTATATAGCTTCAGGATATCTTTCAAGGCATCAGAGTTTTTGCACTAGTTTGCTGCTATGACTTTACAGCAGTCAGGAATCTTTAAAACAAAGCCCCATGATTCCAGCAGGCTCATCTGGCACCACTTAGCTTGGGCAGTTCCTTTTTTCTACGTTATTTATTCTTTGTAGAAAATGAATGGCTCTGGAAAAATGTTAATTTTGGGAAGCGTTCTATGACCAAAAGAAAATCAAAATCAGTGAGTGCCTTGTGGAAAGTCCCCCTGGGAAATGATCTTCAGGGTTCGTTTATAGTGTACTACCAGTTTCTGTTTATGAAACTGACAGCCTGTTTGATGACCAAGAAGAAAAAAAATAAAGCAGTGATTTCCTTGAAGGAAGGCAAACTAAAGCATTCAGTCGAAGTAGTTGAGAATTTGAACTGCCTGTTTCATATTTTCTGCATCCCTGGTGTCAGCCAGCAGGACAGAGAGCAGTGGTGTGTCCAGAGCATTACTGTTCCCTTCCCAGCATGGCTGTGTTCCCAGACTTTGGCTGGGGATGGGAGGTGTGCTCTGTGCTGAGGTGTTGGGCTGGCAGCCTCACCCACACAGGAGGATGGTGGTGACTTTGTGACTGGCTCTCTGTGTAGGCAAGAGGAGAGTCTGGCCTAGAGACATGTAAATACGTAGCTGAAAAGTCCCCTTAAGTAATGTTTAGTACTTACAATATTTTTTCCCTGCAATGCTTTCATGTATGATAACTGAACTTATTTGTGCTTGAGATAATAGCTGGAAAAGTAACAGTGATAGTGTTAGTCTTCTGAATAAATGCATCAGAACTCTTTGACCAAAGATTTTAAACATAGGTGATTTTAAAAGTGTCCTGCTAAGATCTCATATAACTTTTCATGATTTGTTTTTCATGCTGAAATACTGAAAATCTGGAGTGGCAAATACGAATCTTTGATGTATAGAATCTCAAGGAAAAATAAAAAGTTTTGTATTGCCGGTATTTAATATTCTTTTAATGATGGTGCTTCAACAAAATTATGCACAGCCTCGGGGTGACTAAGTTGATCTCATGGCACTGACACCTTAGCAGTTTGGTGATAACTTCTGGAGCGTTGGTCTTTCTGAAGTACATCCATACATGTTTTCATTGGGAGCATTTAAATAAATGTCTCCCTCACAGCTGGTTTTGCTTCCAGGCAACGTGAACAGCTACCTTTCTAACCCGAGTTGTTGATGATGAGTTTTACTGACAGAGCTATGCTGGAGCACAGTGCTACTGGGTTTGGGCTCTCTGTGCTGTGGCACCAGTGCACGCAGTGCTCTTGCACCATACCGCTTCGTGGCCTTGGGTCTGTGTTATGCCGGACACTTTCCAAATGTCTCCTCATGTGAAAATATTTTCTCTAGATATATTTGATGGGAACTGCCAAGAACACTGAGAGCAGATAGAAAGTTAATTAAGTGTCCTGAAGCTCAGATTTTTGACCACCTCTTTCTTCCCATGCCAGGCTCCCTCTGGTTTGAGAGATGGTTATTCCATAAGTCTCATGTGAAGCTTTCAGAATGACCCTGGAGTAAGTTAACAAGTATTCAGAGCCTCTGTTTAGGGCCAGGCTTTTCCACAGAGTGTTTTACCCAGTGGACTGTGCTTTTCTGAATACTCACCCACTGAGTGCCTGGAGTGGAGAACTGCTCAGAGTCTGGTCCCACTGGTGAAGTAGCTGCTCTGAAAATCTTGCAGTGGGATCTGGTCCAGACTCTGCTGGGAGTACCAACCTTGAGCCTGATGATTGTAGAGCAGGGCAGCAATCCCATCCATCAGGCTGTTACAGGAGATCCAGAGGGTTTAATTTAAAATGAACAATTCTCCCTGCTATGAAGTTTCTTCCTGAGAATGTTTGCTGGCTGGAAGGCAGGATAAGAGAAGTTTGAGGTCTGTGGGGAATGAAGGGCATGGGACCTCCATGGTGATGGTGGCAATATCAAATGCATCATCTGAGCCTCCAGCTTTCTAGCTCTCTGTTCCCTCCCAGAGCTTGAGTGTTGAGAGGCAGGAGGGATGGTTGGATGCAGCATTTCCTCTCTGAATGGCTGCAGAGGGAGGCTCTCCAGAGCCGGGACCAGCTTTCCTGCTGTCAGAATTAATCTGTGCTTTCAGAGCTGATCACGGTGATACTGACCTGAAAATGGTATGGTTTACTGGGGAGAGAAATCACCCATCCCTCCACTCGTTCTGGTTAAAAAAATAGGCAAACAAAGTTGCTGTTATTATTCATCAAAACTGTCCCATCCAAATCAATATGCTGAACTTGGTTGCCAGTGTCATGTTAAGGAGTTTTGTCCTTGTGTTTTTAGTATGTCCTTCTCCTGGGGTGAGGAACACGATGAAGGTTGTGTTATGGTATGCTGGTCCTTCTGCCTCCAGCTTTGAGCTGGAAAGCAAAAAGACAAGCAGTAAAAGTATTAGAAAAAAATACATCTGACTTCAAAACCAGAGTTTTAATCCTTTTTCCCCTTATTTGTGGTTATTTATTTAACAGAACCTTTTGCTCAATTTTAGCTTTTCCACATGGAATTTATTATATTTTTTTTCCAGTTTTTGACCAGAAAAATACTTTTTGGAACTTAAGCAAACAGCAAGCTGCAGTTCCTTGAGCTGCCTGGATGTTTGGGCATAGTGTGGACCTCTGCCCCAGCTCGCTGCACAGTGTGCCACCAGAAGACAGCAATGAATTTCTTTCATCTTTCAGAAAATTGTCAGCTTAAGCATTTTTCTCTCTTCCCTAGTCCATGGGAATTTTCTGTGCCTGACTATAAATTTGAATCAGAAAATGTAGAAGCTTGAATCCTGTCCCAGTGCTTTTAAGAAGGAGCCTGTACACTGTGGATCTGCACAGGCTTCAGTTTTCACAGCTGTGCTCTGTTGTTTGGATTAGAATTAGAAGGAAGGATATTTTGAAAATTTTATGTCGATCCTCTTGATAGTGTGGCTGAAAGGGCCTATTGAGCCTGGTGTGCTGCATGTTTGAGAAAATCCTGATAGTAAAGACAGCTTTGGTCCCTCCTGCTAAAATGAGCTGCTGGAGGGATGTGCAGTGCTGTTAGAGAGTGCGGGGTGCTTGTTTTTTCTGGTAGGTAACGAGGAGCAAACCCATTAGTGATTTCTGAGACACTCAAAGCCCGATGTTTCTCCAGCCAGGGACAAGGCACAGGGGCTGAACACACTCTGAGCTGGGTTCAGGTTCCCCCCAGTTCCCTGAGCTTGGTTGCCCCTGGGAACTGGGGGTTTGGGGCCCTGGCTCCCCTCAGGCTGTGCTGCACTGCCACCAGCAACACTGCCTGTTGGAATACGTGGTTGGGATGATGGGGGAAGCAGAGCCCTCTCTGCCACAGTCATGCTGATGGAGCATCAGTGCTGAAGTCGAGAAGGGATGTTACTTTCTATGAGACTGGACAGTTCACTTTGATAAATGTGTGCTAAATCTCTCAGGTTTAGGCATGCAGCCTTGTCTCGCTGCATAGGGATATGCCTTTGAATCCATTAACTTTTATCTTGCCATTTGAGATGGCAATGTAACTTTTCCGTGGTCTATAAGGAATGTTAGAAAGCATTTGTTTGTGAGTGACTTTTGCTTGAATCTGGTGTTAGAGGCTCTTTTTTCATTAAAGAGCCTGAAGCTTGATGCTGGGACATATAACATTTTCAAAGGGCACTGTTTTAATCTCGTACCTCCAAAATACAGAGTTGCTAGACAAGGACAATTTGCACAGTTTGAAAGGTTACGGGAGCACAGGTAGGTTCTGCTGCTGCCTTTTCCCACTGATCAGTGTTACAATATTCAGTTCTTTCTCGTAGCTTTGAGGTCTTGTGTGACTCCTTGTACCTGCCCTTCACAGTCCTGCAGCTTGTGGCTCAGTAATAGGACACGTGGTTCCCAGGACTGTGATCCACTTGGGATTTCATTTTCCTCAACAGCTATCATGCACAAAGTTCACATCGTTTCCTTGGCAGTGTCCAGTGGAAACTGGGGCTTCATAGCCCTGTCAGAAATACCAGGCATGCTGCAGGGTCTGCAGAGGCGAAAGGCAGCCTTTCTGGACATCATGGCCAGCCTGAGACCCATCTCTAATGAACAAGATGACTACCTTTCATAGTCGACAGTGATGAAAAGCCCTGGCACTTCAGGACACTGAAAAATACTCAGTGAAATTCTAGTCACTGTTTAATTGTTCCTTTTCTGCAGCCACTTTTCCCCATCCTAGCCATGTTTGAAATGCTGACAAGTTTCAGACTTCAGAAGTGGTGGAGCTCATCTCCCCTAACATTTGAAGAGATGCTGAGCTGCAAGAGTGAGCTGAAATGAGTCTTGGCCAGATCTTCACCTGGAAAGAGACATTCCAGAGCTGCAGCTTAGGGGTTCTGCCCTCATGGCTGGACAAGCTCCCACTGGTTTCTGAGCCTGGTCTCCAGCAGGGCACAGCAGGGTCCAGCTCTTTGGGACTTTGGGTGAGGTCTGTATGGATGAAAATATCTACAGGTGTTTGTCAGAAAGACAGGATCTACGGAGGCTTTGGACTAAGTGCTTTGCAGTGGTGTAGAGCTTTTGGGGGTAGGAGGAGCAGGTCATCAGCTGGGGACCTCAGAGGTCCATGGGCAGTCAGGCATGACCCCAGAGTCAGGTCTGCAGAAACCTTGCATCAAAACAGCTCGTTTATGGTTGCTTTAAATTACTTTTGGAGGCCATTTATACTGGTTTTTTTCAGGTTGAGTTTTTTATTTCTCTGTGTCAGGAGTTATTCGTGCTGCTTATTCATGACATTACTAAAACAGCCAGCTTCAGTGGGCAGCACTGACTGAGGAAATGCCCATACCGTATTTGTTTTAGGTTTACTGTGCTGGTTCTGGAAGTAACAGCCTGACCTTTCATTCCTTGGTTATGGTCTGAGGGTGTTTGTACGTGGATGTGAAGCTTTCCAAGATAAACGGAGTGAATGTGGTTTGGCATTTAAATCACTAATATTGTATCAAGCTAAAGAGTTTCAGAAGCCATTAATGTCTACAAAAGATGTCATTTTGTTCACCTAGGTGTAAACTTTGCCCCCTCTATATGTGGGTCATTTTTTTGGTCCAAATTCAGATCTTGAGAACTCTGGTATAAATCTAATTGCCAATACTAATGCCAGTGGATTTACTAATGCCAGTGTTTCTTTTACTCTGAGAGGAAACTTCATGTGTTTTTAATGGTTCAAATTTTACCTGATTTTTTAATTTCTTTTTCTTTTTTTTTTTTGAAGAGCAGATGCATGAGACAAGTTTTAATGTCTGAGAGAGCTGAACTAACTTTTCTGCATGACTCTTTTTGGAAGGCGTGTGTTTCTGAAGTCATTCTGGACCAGGCCCTAATGCTGTTTGGATAAGGGGCTGCTCTGTGTCCGACAGAGGAACGTCTGTGTCACGCAGCGAGTGCGCCGCCTGCTCGCTTTGGGGTGGGGAGAAAACCACTTTATAAAGTATTTATGGAAGTGTTAATAAACCTCCAGTTGCTTGATTCCGCCCCTCCTTGAAGGGGAGAAGGGAGTGTGGGTCCCTCACAGAGGGACATCACCCGTCCTGGAGCCTCCTCATCTCCCGGCACGGCGTCACCAGCCACGCACCTTCAGAGCGTCAGCAAAGACTCTGGATTTTCAGCCAAAACCCATATTTCTTATTTGTGGATCCACTCTGTTTCTGAGACCTTTTCTTGTTTTCATATTGTGAAAGCTTCATATATTTGTCTCTTGAAAGGGTTTAAAATGCTCACTCTGCTTTATATTTTTTTCAGCATTTCTCAGGAACAAACAAGTGTTTCTTATCTAACAGCCATCATTTACAGGGCCGAAGTTAGAGAGCAGTCTGTCTCATCCTGGGAGAAAAAAACATTGCTCCCAACGTTTTCTTACTCTCAAATCCACACAAGTACAACAGTAAAGAGCAGTCATATTCTTCCTCATTTCCCCAAAATCTATCTAGTGATTTTTAAATTTTTAAAAAAAAAAGTAAATAGCTTCCTTGGAGAATTTTTAAGTCTTGTCTCCACTGAGCTCTACAACTCAGTATAAATCTGCATAAAATCAAACTGGAGCATTTGCTTTGAAATTAGTCCTTACACTGCCATACCAGTGCCATATGTGACTGCCCATACTGATAGTAAAGAAATGTTGTGAATTTGAGGAGTTGGAGATAACAAAGTTCGTCACTGTCAGTAATTGCAATCATGCTGCAGGGCTGTAGGTGCAGAGCACTCTTGCCTGTGCAACAGTTTCCAGAAAAGTTATGCGGCATCCCAGTTAGTAGGTCTCATCAAGCAGCCGTAGTTTTGTTTGAGATAAGGTTTTATTAAAGCCCTTTAATTGGGACTCTCTGGCAGGTGAGAGCTCTGTGTGCAATGCCCGTGGGATTGACTGGGCAGGCAGGGAGCAGGGCTGTTGGGAGCACTCCGAGGGAATTCGTGACTATTTTGCAACAGGAGCAAACTGACACAGCACAATTTGTCCATCTGTTGGAGGTGTGGAGGAATGACTTTCAAGCATATCAAGCGTATGTTAATGTGATCGGTTTTTCCACTCCGAAGGAGGTGATTGCAGTGCCAGCAGTGCCAAGGTGACTGGATCCTTTATGGTGATGTGATCCTGGTGAACAGAGGGTGTGATGCTGCCTGCACCAGGGTAATACCACTTGCTTTGCCCGGGTGATTCACAGTACTTGATGTTGTTGTCGCACTCTTTGGTCCTTCTAATCCTTCTTGAGTATGGGTACAAACAGGGTACAGGGATGCTCAAGTCCAGATCTCCAGTGGAGCAGGGAGTTGAGCTGACACTGCACACCATCATCAATAAATGGGATGTAATCTTATGCTTTGTAAAATTCTCATGTATGTGGTAAAGTTTGTGCAGGTCCAGCCCTCGGAGGAAGCTTTGGAAGAGAGTTTGGAGGCAGGTGCCTGCCTGAGACTGCCATGACACTCGATGCCTGCCTTGGTGGATCTGGCCAGGAGCTCACAGCTCCACAGGGAGAGTTTGTGCCATAAATGCTGTGTGGTGACTGGATGCTGGGGCTGCTGATCCCACGTGGTGCTTTGCTGCACTCTGTGTACAGATCCAGGGTTTGCTTTAGGAAACACTTAATGCTGCTCTGCTTTGTACACCTGGAGGTCAAAAGGGATTGTGGTTTTTCTAGCTAATCATCGTCTCTTGCCAGCTAATTGTAAGTAAAATAAAGAAAGAGAAAGCATATGGAGTCTGGCCAGCGCTTAGTAACGTCTGAACCAGCTAGTCTAATGCAGTGTTATTTTTCTGACTTGAATTTATTGAACTTCTGTGGGATTTTGAAATTTTACCCTGAAAATCTTAACTTTCACTGTGTAGTTGTTGTCCTTTTATGGTTTCTTTTGTCTTTTTTGTTTGCTTTTCTTGTTCTGAAAACTAGTGAGTCCATGTAAAGAATTACTTTTAACAGTGAGATGGCTAAAAAGAACATAAAGGTCGTTGCTACCAGCACTTATATTATACACACTCCATGGAAGCTAACAGTGAAGGGTCTAATGGGTAGGATGCTCACTTACAGGGGTCGTATCTACAAAGATCTGGAATATATATCTTCATTCCTGAGCAGTATTTGATGCTGGAGAGATGTGTCCTTTTCCTTTGGACCTGTCACAGGATCAGCAGGGCACTTTGGATGGTGGGAAGGCTGCCCACTGCCTGCTGTGTGAGTGAGTAGTTTCATGGTTTTGTCCCTTGACTGCTTTGCCCTGGTCTCCCGGAGCAGCCAGAGCTTGGGTGCTGTGTCTGTTTGCTGAGATGCTGTATGGACAAAGGCTGGGTCCTCACCTGGGGAGCTCAGGGTTACAGTGGGGAGCAAGATGGTTTCAGTTTCCAATGTCCATGCTTCAATTAATATCTTGTTAACCCAGTGTTAACGCCTAACAGCATGTGGTTACTAGTGTAAATATTTATTCTTAGTACCTAGCTACAGATATGTGGTAGGATTAGTGCTAAATTCTTAGTACTTAGTACCCAGTTTAAGTAAAGTCAGTTTATCAGACTGCTTTCTTTTGTGTTTTGTTGTTTTGTTTGGGTTTTCTTTTTAAATTGGCAAGACTATTCACAAACAGGGTTCAGACGGCCAGAGCCTCCAGAATCTCATTATCTTAATTGAAAAATGTCACCCTTTGACATTAATAGATGATTTAGCTAGTACATGATTTAGTCATTGGGGAGAAATGGAATTGACTGTTACAACCATCCTTCATTTCTAGATGCTAATGATAAACTGCAGCCCACTGCTTTTAAGAATTAATAGCTGGGGGTTTAGAACAAAATTTTTGTATATTATAAATCTCAATTCCATTATATTTGGTAACATTTTATTCTGGAATACCTTCATTTATAAAAATCTGGAAGGTGCTCAAAGGACATTCTCTAATGTTTCTCTTCAACTTTTTACAGTCTGCAGATGTGTTACCAGTGCTCTGCCTCTTCTTTTTAAAAAAAATCAAACTGTTTTGTTTCTTTTGACCATTTCTCACTCACCGGAGGAAATAAGTTGTTTAGACAGTGTGTGAGGATTAGCTGTGTAATGAACTACCACAGTAAACAAGTAATTAATTCCCATTGAAACGTACACTGTGCTCTGTGCATGGATTTTATAGCGTCTTCTGGAAAGGAAAATATTTTCTGTCTAAAAAGCATTTCCTATCCAGTAACTAGCTGTAAAAGAAACAGCTTGAAAATGTTTCCTGGCTGGAGGAAAGGATTGGTACATAGTTTCAGTTTGCCATTGTGGTTAAACATTGCTGTGTGTTTTTCTAGCACTTCTTTTTCTCAGTTTTATGTACCTAGTGTTAATAAATATAGGTACAGACGTAGCAGTCTGTCCGAGCCAACTGATTTGATCTTTTCGTTTGCTAATGCTGATGCTGGGGTTTTGCAAAGGATAATCTCAGGATTCAGGCTTGGCTTTGCTCCTGTTTGAAATCACTGTTAAAATACTGACAGCTTTGCTGCTGGATCAGGGGCCTGGGGATTGTGCCTTGGCTTTTTTTCCTTTTTCTTTTTAAAGAACTACTTCAGTGGGCAAAATGCAACATTAGTGTATTGAAGGAGACAAATGGTAGGACTGCGTGGCTATGGAGCCCTGTGCATGGGGTGTGCTCTGCACATGGTTGTGCAAATGCAGGCTGGAATTGACCATCAGACATGTTTGGGAGCACAGACAGTGACAGATGGATTTTGATGACCAGCTTTTGCCTTTAGAAACAAAAATGTAGCGTTTATTTCGGCTTCTGAACCAGGTTAGTGAAGAGCTGTTAGCAGTACCAGGTGCTGTGCAGCTCTTGGTCTGCAGAGCTTAGTGTTTGTTATGCTGTTACTGGTCAGCAAAGGAAGGTTGGGCTTGAAGATGCTGGTATTTCCATAAAATGGGCAGTCAAGGGTGGCAAGTACGAAATCCTCAGGATTTCTGCTTGGCCTCCCTGTTAATTGAGGGTTGTTTGCTGTTGGCTTTTGTTGCCTGTTGCAGTTCTTGATGGGCCAGCACAGGGGATTTAACACTGTCGGGAGAGAATTTCAGTGGCATCACTCCCTCTTAGCAAGCTGCCCTGCCACCCCTCTGGGCTACCCATAGCTCAGGAGGATGAAATTATTCCAGACTGTGAGTACCCTGTTCCCTCTGAGTTTTCCTATCCTGGCACCACTCAGCAAAGTTGTGTGGTGCATGTTTCCCAGCCAGGGGCTTCCTGGGTGGCTCTGCAACACGGGCATTTCCTCGGTGACCTGACACTGAGGTTTCAGTGTCATTTGGCTCTTGTATCATACTGCAAATGACTGCTTAACTTGACTGGTTTCCTTGCTGATTCCCAGCAGAGCTGTTGTCCTCTTTCAAATCATGCATCACTTTAGCCTGACCCCCATAGTCTGGGATTTTTGTAGTGCCTCATTTTCTATAGACATGTGATTACATGTGATTTTATGTCTTAAATTGTTGTTGTTACTTTCCTAAAGTTGGTTTTTATCTGTTACTGTCGCAGACAACATCTAAAACTGTGATGGAGATTCTCAGAAAACCTGCAGGCAAATGGGAAGATTTCTAATTTTTTTCATCCCTTGGACTCTCTTACCTATGATGGATCCCATTGGCCAAATGCCAATTTCCCAAAGGGCCCGGAACAGAAGCCCCCAGACCCCTCCCGACCACGGGGTGGGGGGGGAAGTGAGGGAAGAAAACCACGGACCCAAACTTCAGTAGGACTAAAGCAGTTTTATATATATATAGAGAGAGAGAGATAGAGAGAGAGAGAGAGAGAAAGAGGGAAGAAAAGGAAAACAACAAGTTTTCACTTCCCTCTTATCCAAAAAATTGTTGTTTCCTGAAATCTCAGGACCCCTTCCTCCCGGCTGGGTAATCAGCAGGTCTGTGCCTCGGCCCACTCCCACCGAAGAGCGACCGCAGGGAGTTCCTCTGCCCTCCAGCCCTCTCGGAAGAAGAAGTGCCCCACTGACTTCCGACTCTCCCCTTTATATCTTTGCTTACGTAAAGAAATGAGATGGAATACTTCCTTAGTTATGACCTTAGTTACCAGGAAGGTAAACTAAAACCACTACACCATACTAAGAAACATGTTACAGCTTTGGGAGATCAGGGGTGAAAGCAAGAACTGTCAGGGATGGTGAGCTCTGTGATACCAAAAGCCAGGTCAGACAATCCCAGTGGTTTTTGGTAGCTGTGTTCTCTGGCAAAAATAGGTTTGAGATGTTTTCAAAGGCTGGGTACAGAGTGAGACCCATAAAGAGATCCTGTAAACATGCTCTCCAGAGCTGCAGAACAAGCCTTAGTAGTCGGATTTAAGGACCATGAGCTATTCATGCTGTGTATATATTCATATGTGAGTGTAGTGCCATGAAATTATCACAAAACTGGAACTAAAGCAAGCTGAAAGGGAGAAGCCATGCCAATGGAAATAATAAAAAGAGGAGGCATGCCCCTTAAAAATGCTGCAGTGTAATTGCTATAAAAGTCTGCATTTATTTACAATAACAAAGGTCTAATTTCTGCAACACTTCAGCCATAGGCGTATTTTTACATAGTGTGAGCAGCCCCCGGTGCCCGCAGGCCTGTGCACTGTATGGGACTGAGGCCTTGCTGAGTATTCAGCATTTCAATGCTCATGTATCTTCTCCAGAATTGAAAACATCTTTTATTCCCCGGGCTGAGCTGGCAGCCTGCACAGAAGGCAGTCTGCGTTATGTTTATCAATCCAGGGAGAAGTCCAGCTCTTGTGAGCGTATTTCTCATCTGCCAAGAGCATCAACAGAAACTTAACTATCTTCCACTTTTTTGAATCCCATCCTTCATTCCCTCCATGCTCCTCAGCACAGGGGGATGCTACCTGCATGACGGACCTGTTTGAAGATTTACCTGTGGACTGTGTTTTTTGGGGGCAGCCTGATTTAAACTATTTCCCTGTGTTGAATATATGGAGTATATTCAGAGAACAAGAAGCCTGGTCCTGATGCATTCATTAAGCTATTTCATTCATATTAATTAGCCTAATTGAAGCTGTGATGTAGGTATTTCGGGGCTTGGCTGAAACCCTCTGATCCAAGGCTGTAAACAAACCTCTGGCAGTGAGTGAAAGCCAAAGGGCTTTAGAAGGGTCTTTTCAGTGGTTCTGGTGCCCATATATGGAGGAATGGGGATATGTAAAAGGTTTCTCAAGTAGCTGAGGAAATTCTAAAAGCCTGCAATGGTGTGTTTTACCGTGGGAGTTTCTTAGTTATTAGAGCTAAGATATTAGAAAATATCTTGCATAAATTGTGGCAGCCCATTTCACTAACTGAACACCAGGTCTATTACTGTACGAACTTGATAATTAGTTTGTAATCTGTGCATCGGCATTTCATCCTGGTGGTTTTCTTGCAGAGAATAATTTGCCTTTTATTTGTTCAGAGTGGGTTTTTTAGTGAAAACAGAACTCCCATTCATGATGGGCACAGCAAATGTAGTAAAACACTATCATAGCTGGGATTTGTTGTATGCTATGGATTTATGTCAAGAATGTTAATGATTTGTTTATGAATAAGTGAGCCTGTAGTATTGTGAAACAGTATCTGGCAGGGTTGCTGAATGGACATTTTGAAAGCAGAGGATTCTTGAACTGAGTAAGCTGTAAATATTTGTGTGTCTCGAACTAGTCATAAGTAAGCTTATGTATCTTAAACAGAAGTGTTTATTTAATGCATTAGCATCATCTACAGTGCTCATCTGGCATATATGTAGGGGCCACTTGATAACAAGCAAAGAGGTTGTTAAGTAATTTTTAAGGGCAGTTAATCTCCTTCTAGTGGGCTTTAGTTTAAAAATAAGGTTTTCTTCAGGAAGCAACACAAATCCTTAAGCAGAGCAGTGAGATATTTGCAGAGTCAGAAAGGTACTGGTTTTGCAGTGTCTCCTTTGGGTGTAGCACCTAATTTAGCAGAGCCACTTGAGTTTCCTGGTAATGTTATCACATGGCTGCCAATATGTTGTATAGTCCCAAATACACACCTTCCCACTGAGGGCTCAGGAAGGGTCTGTGGCCTTCTTTTGATCCCTCTTTTCATGGAGGAATACCTTCTGATGGGTAGGGAAGGTGGTTTATTCCCATTTCATGTGAGGCCAAAGAGCAATAGATACCTCTGGTGTGTTGGAGAGCACTTGTAAGAATTGAAACACAGTCCCTCAAAAGAATAATTTGGGGGCTAAATCAAACCTCATCCTAGGTGATGATTTTGCATTTCCTGTTGCAATTTGCATGGTCAAGGTGTTGGATTTAATCACTGGTATGTTGACCAGTAACTGATGTCCAAACAGCACAAAGTGAGAGCTTTGTCACTGTCCTTAGTCAAACTAATGTGTGACTTTTCATGCTAAAGTTTAAAAAAAATGATTGCAATATTTATCTTCTCTCTAATCATCATCCTTCCTGTAATGTGTTTTATAGCTGGTTATATGGGTGCAAATGCTTAACCTGAAGAATGAGTTGTCACTCAAGTGGGGTTCATGCGTTTTCAAATGTCACTAAGCCTCCTGAAAACAGAAGGTAGAAGATGACACTGTAGCAAGAAGCTTTGCTGTGTGAGTTTGTGCACCATGGGCAGCTGTGTACAAAGGGCAGGGACTTCAGAGCTGGATTTGGGAGTGTCAGAGGCAGCTGGTGTTGTGTATCTGGGGTGCTGTGTGGGGCATCACTAAACCCTGCCCTGTAAATTATGGCATTTCTTGAAATAGTGCCTTGTACTTTTTAATGAGCTGGGCTATCAGCTCTGCATCAGTGGGTGGTTAAAATGAAGCAAGAATTGCTTTAGCATTAAAACTGTGCCTGGAGGACTTTCCTGTGAAATTGCTTATGATTATTAAGTGAATATAATACAGTAAGACAACCTTGCTTCTTTGCTGGGCTTTTTTTCATACTGAGTGCAGTTTTGGAAGTTGAAACATGTACAGATGGACAGTCATGTTTAAGTGGGAATGGCTTTGGAAGCCGTTCAGTGCTTTCTCCTTTTGAACATGAATAGGGAAGAGAGGTAAGTCACAATTTATTGAGATACAACTTTTATAAAAGAATTGGATTTCCTCTAAATATGGTTTGATTGTGTGCCAAACAGAAAAGAGGCTGAAGCCAGAGCACTTCATATGCCAAACTGGAGAAGAATATCTTCCCAACTGAATGGGCTAGGCCAAAGTGAGCCTTATGTTGCCCATTCCTTCTGCTGTGCACGCACACTTACAGCTAAATAAGTGGAAAGACAGCCACCCTCTGTGACCATTGATGATGAAGCTGCTGGTGGCAGAGAGTTGGGCCAGCTACAACCTAACCTACTGTGGGGCAGCGACGCCCTAGGAGTGTTTTATGCAACCTAGGGCTGGAGCATGGGTTGCCACAGGTATCTCTGCCAGGTTATCCCTGAGATTTACCCCTGAGTCCTGTGTACGCTATTTCTTCAATGGCATGTGTGTTGCTGCCACTGTTTTCACAATTGCCTCCCATTTCTTTCCCAGAATTGTCCCTGAGATGATGTTTCAGAAAATAAATAGCCCTCAAGCTGCATGTTACTCCAACACAGCAGCACATGTTCAGGGAGGAAGGCAAAGAGGGACACTCAATGGAAGCTGATGAACTAATTTGTTCTCTAGATAGATGCTTGCACCCTTTTTCCACTCAGATGCATACTGCACCATTAAACACTATTAAATATTGGCAGCTTTACAGTAAGCTGCATTTGTGATTTGTCTACTGTGTAAGCACAAAAGGCAATCCCAAATCTGCCTCAGGAATGGCTTTACTCTGCCAGGTTAGGAACATCAGTGATGGCCACCAGAGCCTTTTAATTTCTGACTATAATGGTGATAAAACATGAAAGTAGAAGTGCTCATGTTGTAGAGCATGAGTTGGAACTGATCAGCTTTCTGCAGATGCTACAGGGAAAATAGATCAGAGCACATTGCCCTGTTTCAGTTGCTGGCTGATGCTGTTTCCCTTTTAATCTTTATACCTTTATATATCTTTATATTATAGTGATGGAGGGCTGTGTGGAATATCATGATTTTCAAATTATTGCTAACCTGTATTTCTTCAAATTAATTTTTTTTTTAAATCTATGTTTAAGCAGATGTCCTTGTCATACATTTTTTTGTTGTGCCACAGTCAAAACTCATGGTCTTCCTGTGTGGGTAACAACTGCATACCCTTGGCGCGCTTGAGCAACAGAAAGTGCTGGTAGTTTGTGTTCATGTTTCTGCAGGGAGTCACTGGAGCTTTTCAGCCTCTGATTTTCTCTGCTGTGCTGGGGATGACACTGAGATGTACATGATACCCAGCCAGGGCTTAAAGATGGGGAAAAGCAGACCTGGCAACACTTCAATTATGGTGGTTGTTGGATTGTACCCAAGAGGGAACTGGCTTTGTTGCACGATCAGAGGTCCCCTTCGCTCATCAGCTGCTGGGAATGGAGCAGACAGATGTTTATCTAGCTGATTGTCTTGTAAAACTGTAGAATTGGCTTGTGCAAATAGCTGTCCATGCGAAACCTGACTGATGTTGTTTCAGAAGCTTTTCTAGTGTCATTTGAAAATCTGTTCCAGTCAGAGAATCTGGGATACAAAATAAAAAAAAAAAAATCAAACAAGGATACCTTCTGCTCCTAGAGCCATCTAACACTAAAAATAGTGTAGTTGGATTAAAGGTCAGTCTGTTGTATGGGAACTAGTGGTGATTAGTTGATGTGGAGTTAGTCTCCTCTGAAAATCTGTGACTTCAGTTAACGACTTGCCCAAGACTTTCCACTTTTGAGGTTATCTGTTTCAAGCTTTGCATCTGGACTGAAATGACATGCTTCTTTTTTTTTTAAATGAAAATATTTTAGTTGCGGTGGTCTCCCAAGTAACCTACCAACAGTACAAACATTTTTACAGACTCCTTTAAATAATAGTAATGCTTGGAAAGCAGGAAAACAGCCATCTGTCATCTAGCTCAGAATTGCCAGTCAGCAAGAGAAAGTTCGTTTTGAGTGTTCAGCTCTGACCACCCTCTGACTTCCCAAGTGGAGACCTAGAGGCAAAACATTATTTTGTGCCCACATGGAACGTTTTGTGCCGAATGTTCGTGATTAGGGTGTAGGCAGAGCAGCTTTGCATGGGCAGTCTTCAGGATCTCAGCAGCTGGAATGAAAGCTCTGATGGAAGTGAGTGGTGGTGAGGCAGAAGTCTCCTGAAGCTATGCCTTGTTCACTGATAGACTCACTCCACTGTGGTTCCCTGCTGCTGATGGTGCTCCATCAGAGTAGTTGGTCGTGATAACCCCAGCCATGGGTTGGGGTTCGCTTTAATTGCTTTCTTAATGATCCTTGCTTTCCAGAGGTAAGAAATGCAGTAAATACCTGGAGCTAGAGAGTTACTTTTCCTGAAAGGATTTGTGGAAGAGACAAGGAAACTTGACAGATTCCCTTGAGAAGTCTTCTGTGGATTCTTCTTCCGTTGCAGAATTGGGGCTGACCCATACAGAAGTGTCATTGGAGACATTGAATCCCTGTATGTATACATCCATCTGCCTCACATTTACACTTTGTCTGGTTACTACTATATCAGAAAATGTTCAGAATTGGGCTTTTTATTTCTTCTTTTCCTTTTCCTTTTCTTTTGGTTCTTTTACTGTTCTTGACATCACTTAGTACGGCTTGGAGATATGTTGAAAGAACTGTATGGCCATTATATATGCAAATACCTTAGATAAGCAGAGGTGAGAAGCCATTGGCAAGGCTGCAGCATGAAGAATTTAGAGTATAAAAAAATGAATTATAAGATTGATGACCTTTGTGCTTAGTGGTCAGAATGCAAATAACAAGAGCTGCAAATCTGGGCAGAAAGGCATGCTATAAAAAACATTACTGCAAGATTAAGCTGTAGAAGACACATTTTTGCATGATAATCTACTAGATTTATTTTGACAATTATTTATTTGTGGTGATGGTGGTTATGAAAGTAGAATTTTTAACAGTCTTGGTATAATTACAGAGGACTGAATTTGTAAAGCTGCTCAAACATTTTTGAATCAGGGTTGAGTATTTTTTTCAGCCAAATACATGCCTTTTTTTATTAAAAGAAATATTTGTCTTGATACTTTTTCCCCCAGTGGAATGACTAATAGGTATTCATGGGATTCAATACTTTAATATTTTATCAGAGGCCCCTAAATTCTTTCACTCCCTTCTCTTTCTGAGTAAATAATTTAGATTTCAGATGCATTAAGTTTGATAAAAGCCACCTTGTTAATGTCTCCTGTAGAATTACAGCTCTATGTGCTTAGAGGGTTGCTGGAATAACAGCATCAGTAATGCTTCTATGTTAAATTGACTGGGGCAAAGGAAGAAGACAGTGGGGAAATGCTGGGCAGGCAGTTAATTTATTTTAATTTTGTTGGTTCTTTCACATCTGTTTAACTAGCTGGCTGACACAGGTACACAGGAGACCGTAAATATACTTCCATCATGCTGTATTACAGGATTGTGTATTAGATCTGCATCTAGAGAAGCTCAGGGCTTTAACTGCCCATGTCCTTTTCCCTGGATCTTGATGTTCTGTATTATTTCATTTCCCCTAAGCCTGAAACATGTTAAAACATCGCTTGCAATAAATGACAGTGTTTGCATAAACAAACATTTAATAATAATAAACCCGCCCAAAAAACCCTCTCATCTACATTCTTTTTTCTTTTGCAACTTCATTTCTTGAAGTTGAGCCCAGCTTGAAGATATGAAATAGATTAGTTTTCTTTCAATGCAAAATTATTTAACTTGTAAAGTGACAGAGAATGGGTGGTGTTTGTGGTGGTCAGCGATCAGTGGAGGAGGGAAGGAAGTTGAGATTGTACTGAGACTAAGGATGTTCCTCTTGGTTGCTGTGTGTAATTCTTTATTTTGTATCTTTTGTGTGTGTGTAAACTTGCAAATCACTGTTGTGTAGAACGTTTGGAGCATATTAAACAAAAGCAGGAGTATAAATACTGGAAACGGAGGAAATAGCTTTCACAATGTAAAGAGGTTGAATGATGATCCTTGTACAGGTGAAGCCTTCCTGTTCTGCTGGTCTTGCTGGAACAGAACATTTGGATAGTTTTGAATTCCTCTGTTTTCTTTAGTTAAACAATTTAATATTTCCATCATCCAGTGCACCTAGTTTCATTGGTGATGTTAAATTATAAGATCGAGCTGACTACTCTGAGGAGCAGTAATTCTTCAGGTAGGTGCATGTAGCAGCACATGTAAAGCAGCAGTAAAGACAAGGATAGTTCTATTCCTGTTGAACTTCAGATTGTTTTGCCAGAGATTTCTGTGGGAGAAGAGTTGTTTTGTTCATGGCATATGAGATTTCTAAAGACTGGGATTTGGTTATGAATGAGCGCGTGTTTCCAGAATGGAATTACTTGGAATGAGTTTGTTCAATCGATTGTGGATTCCTCCAGAGTGACGCTGCAGCGCCTGTGTGAGGAGTTAGCTCTTTTTAATTGGTCCCATATGTACTGGCAGATAGTATATTAACCATGCCTTGGGGGGGTAAGGGCATCTGGTTGAATATCATAGTGCATATTTTATTTCTTTTCTGGAGGGATTTGCTTTTTTCCCCTCGTATTTTTTTCCCCCTCTTTGTTCTAAGAACTGTAGATATGTATATGTATAATCACCAGCATTTTGAAACTTAATTCTCAGCTGAGGGATTAGTTAAGCTTCTGCAAAATTATCTGAACTTTGCTGACAAGTAAAGAATAAGAAACTGGGATTTTGTAAAGAAGCTGGAGTTTCTGAGTATCTCTGGGTTTGGGTGCTTAAATTACAAGAACTCAGAAGCTTAATCTCCCCCTTGTCAAGTGCTAAGGACTTCTTGTCCTTTGAAAACCAGAAAAATGGAAGCATCACAAAAGATTAATTACTTTTGGAAAAACCTTGAAAACACCATGCAGATCTATCCTTTGTGTCTGGAGGATGTGGATATTGGAGGGATGTCCTACCCACCAGTGCTGTATGTTGGCCCCAGCAAAGCTGAGCCCCCTCCTCAGCCATTTTATTTGACTCATTCTGAACTGGAGAAAACAGAGTAATTTCCTATCTGGCTGTTTTGGCTCAGCTTAACCAGTAAGGTAGTTGCAGCAGAAACAGGAATGTAAATGAGTTGGTTTGATTTTCTTTTGTAAAGGTTTCTTGGTGCAAATCCTGTCAATTATCCAACTCTAAAGCTTTGCTGAATTAATGAGGCACTTTGTAGAAAGGTATTTTTGATCACTTTCTGTAGCCTCCCTTATATCTGATGTAGGCTCTCTAGT
Source organism: Campylorhamphus procurvoides (assembly GCA_013396655.1). NCBI lineage: Eukaryota > Metazoa > Chordata > Aves > Passeriformes > Dendrocolaptidae > Campylorhamphus > Campylorhamphus procurvoides. The sequence goes on from WBMV01002345.1 coordinate 2,073,624, forward strand.
GCGCTATTTTTATTTGTGGCTTAAAGAGGTGGGAAGACCTACTGTATGAAGTTGCCCTGGGGATGGTGGTTATGCATTTGCACTACAGTGGGACCCAGTTTTGGTCTATATCCTGCATCATCTGCTGAAAGGTTTGTGTAGCTATATAAATCCTGGCAGAGTTCCCCCACGATGAATAAATTGCTGGTGGAGGCAGAAAAGGAGTAGTATTGCAGGAGATGAAATGCCTGTGAGTGTAGTTAGGGCTGGGGAAGTGTCCTTTGGAAGGTGCATGGTCTTCATGGGTATGTGTGGAGAGAGGGAAGGCTAAAGCCACCAGGCTTCTTTCTTCACCCCCTGCAAGGTTTGAGGTCATACACCCTCATGAAGGCTTTCCAAAAAGTCTGACTTGCTGAAGATGCAGGTCTATTCACTGGGAAAGGGCTTGTGTCCTTGGGAAATTAGAGGACCCCAGGGACCCTCAGAAATGCCAGGCTTCAATCTTGGGAGTGGTTCTGACCTGCAAAAGGCAGTGCTGAGTGCTGTAAATTAGCATCAGAGGACTCAGTGATAAAATGGACAGCTTTGGAGGAAGGAATGGATTCTCATTAACTTGTAGCTGTAAATACAATAATTCATCAGACCAGAGGTTTATTTGGTTTATGTTTAAGCAACACATATCACTCTTTTGTTAAGAATTTGTACTCTTGTTTTTCCACGGTATTAGACACAATGTTACCTCTAGGAAATAATCATGTCAGATTCCCTGTTTGTCATCCAGTTCATTTCCCTGTCTCAGAAAATAAGTCTTAGCAAGGCACGAGAGAGGTCACTGAACTACATAACTGCTTACCAAGTTATTGATTTATTGGAAAAAATTAAGAAGAGTGACAGAGTGAAACACTGGTTTTGAAAGGGCTGTGTTGGGGAATGCAGTGTCTGTCTGGCAGGTATTGTCTGAGATGGGCTTGCTCTGCCAGGCACAGAGTGAGGAGAAAGAACTTTTTAAAGCATCCTCTGACACAGAAATTATTGGAAAGCCTCCAAGAGCAAATTGAAAAAGCAACAGCAGCCTTCATACTGCCGGATTCCATTGTTTTAATATTGGGCCAACTATACCAAATAATCCATCTACTGGAAACTCATGTTAGGAGAAAACTATGTTGGAAAGCAGCTGAGGGGTCAGCTCAAAATCAAAGTGAATGAACTTGACATATCTATGCTGCTGCATGCTCTATTTTGTTCTTTCTCTTCTTGTCATCTCCTATTTCTTAATGTATTTCCACTCTTCCTCTTTTTCTAAAACCATTTGTCTTGTCTTGGACTTATATTTTGACTGCCATTTGTCCTGAAAAATGCTAGAGCTGATAAATACCTTTGCTTGCACTGAGAAATTCTGGCTTACTGGTGTCTTTGAAATTGTAATCTAGTTTAAAATTCCAGTCTTGCACACAGAAATGGTGCTTTTGGGGAGGTACTTCTGCTGTGGTGATGAGACAATGAACAGCACACATACTGCAAGTGTAAATGTTATTTACAATGATTGCATTGAATAAAATACATAACAGAGTTAATTAGTTTTGACTGTCATGAGAACTAGTACAGTTGTGACAACGTTTTTAAAATTTGAGAATTAACAGTGATTTCTATGGCCAAAATTGTGGTAGCCGATGTCTTAGGGAGGTCTTATTTTTTTTGTGATAATGAGTGTCCTTGACTCCTTCCTACTCTGATGAGCATCTCCGTAGTGGGACTTCAGGTTTTGAGCCAGGCTAAACTGGAAACTTAGTCTCTGAATATCCTGTATATTTAGATTTGTTTAGGTCGGGGTTTAGTTTGTCTGACTATAGAGAGATGTTAGAGGATCAGTCATGAAATTCTCATCTGGCTCTGAAGTTCCCTGCAGTTTGGAGGGTGTTTGTATCTGGGATTGTGTTTTGTTTGGGCAGCGATCCTGGTGATTGGAATCGCATAAGCTTGGCAACAGGACGGAGGCATCCAGCCAGAGCAAACTCCAAGTACACAGGGTCTGAGAACAAAACGTTTCATATGAATTAAATTGTGAGGAAACAGAAATTCTTTAAACTTGTAAGAAGACAAGGCAGTGTGAGCATTGTCACACAGTCAGCTGTGTGATCAAGGCTATTGATAGGGAGTGCAGGTTTTATGTATGGAATCTTGATAGTTGTGTGTTTAAGAGATATGTCTTACCACTGTAGGAAGAAGAATATTCCCTAAGGAACTGGTATTAGAGTGAGATGGAATAACTCGGTGCTTGCATGTAAAGGTTCAGTAGCATCTTTGCTGGAAGGCTTTTGACACTCAACTGATTTTGGTTTCCTCTGTACCATATCATGCTTTTCTCCCTGCAGTCTTGTGTTGCCCTTCCCTTCCATCTGTCCATTGTTTCTGAACATTGTAGGCTTTTCCATCAGAACTTTATGCTTATCTCCCTTGTTGCATTCAGTAAGCGCAGGAGAAGTCCAGGAGGGTCTCTCTGCCTGGCAGCAGCTGGCATTGCCTACAAGCCTCTCCTGTCGCTTCCTTTCCCCAGTCTCATGCCCTGCTTACCTTGGTGCCACCTTCTGCTTGCTGTCCTGTCACACAGACTAGAGCGTACCCTGGCAAATGCAGATCACTCCTTTCTATGCCCAAACCATCCCTTTCCCCCTGTTTCTCTTCTGTGCTGTTGGTGAGGGGGTTGGGGGGAGCAGGGGGACCTCAGGGGGAAAGTGGTGCCAGGCACTGGTTCAGTTTCTAATGCGCAACCATGCAGGGTCATTGGGCATGTTGAAGGGGTGACAGAAGTTGGTTTGTTGGTGGGGATTTTGTTTGGTGTGGTGTTGTGGTGAGTTTTTTTTGTTTGTTTGGTTTGGTTTTTTGTGGGGAGCAACACTTGCCAGGTGCTCTTGTCCCAAGACCCTTGTGGGTGCTGTGCCCTCAGCCCACTGAGTTGTGCCAAGTTGTGCCATGGGCCTGTCCAAGCTCTTCTTCTTCTAGAATGTGTCTCAGGGTGCCCGTAGACAAGTCTGTCTTACCACTTGTGCACAGTGACATTTCTTTGTGATTAAGAGATGTAAATTCAGACATAATTACCTGCTTTTTCACAGAAATAGCATCTGTTACCTGAAAGAGATTGAATGGATTTGTTTTGATAGGCTGGCAAAATATAGATCTCGAGATGCTAGATGAGATATGCTTTTAATAACCGGATTTCTGGAGTTGGACTGCTTTCAAGAAGATTACTTGGGCTGGATCTGCTTGAGTATAAAAGTCATGACATGGTCTTGGGTTTGTGCATGCCAGTCAGTTCTGTGTTTCAGAGCAGGCTGCTGATGGGATGATTTCTCACTCCCATGATAAAGTGCTTCCATCCCCTCTGTAGAGGGTTTTATTGTAGTGTTCGGTATAAAGTTTATATGAACTGCTAGTAAAGAATAAATAAATAAAGCACTGTTTAATTTAATATGGGGGAGGGAAAGCATTTGAACTGTATTAACTATTAGTTTTAACAAGAAATGGATCAGATTTGACATTTATCTGTACTGGACAGCATTTGCTTTAAACAAAATAAAGCCTTGAAATAGATCAGTTTTCATATGTATCAGAATTCTTTTCTTGCCGAAAAGCTTGGGGTTGGTGGCCCTCAGGTCACAGCCGTGCTCATGTCACTGAGGGGGTAACCATATTGCTAAAGGTCTGCTGTGTTGTCATCTCCTCTGACTGTAAGAGTGAAGTCTTGTATCTGCAGACTGTATATGCTGGTGGTCAAACTCCACTGGGAATAGGTGAAAAGGAAAATTTGAACTTTCTAAGATTCTTTTGCAGTTCAGTGCACTTGGTTGTGTCTTTCCCCTTCTAGGCTGTTTTGTCTTGCTATAGGGCGGTGTTGAAAAATATTGTTTTCATAGCAGAACTCAATGGGTTTCAAAGGTAGAGAAGTACTTGCACCGAAGCAGTAAATTATAGAGGTTATTTTTGAATTTTTCTGGGACTGATCTTTTGCTGATGCACTAATGTGGACTTCATCTGGGAATTCCTTTGTAGGTGCTGTAGAAAGATGTGTTGCCCAGAGGATTGCTTCTCACTCTGGCAAATCCATCCTTCAGAGTCTTTGAACTTTTAGAATAACTCTGTTTCTCTGTTTTGAGTTAATATCCTGTCATTGTCAGGTTTGAACTCAATGTGCACCTTTGGCAAAACTAGCTGATGCAGGAAGTGTGGTGCCAATTTATGCGATCATGTGTTGATTGTAATGCTGTCCTTATGAGAGAATAAGGGATGAGGACTAAGGTGCTGAAGACTTTTTTACATTCACTGTCACAATCCAATTAGCCTGTAAAATGTGTTTATTTTGCTCATCTTCTGTTGCTGGATTACAGATCACAATGAATTACAGTCCCCTCTTTCTTGACATTTATTTTTTATATTAACATTCAATATATAACCCTTTCTTAGATTTTTGAATTTGAGTACCTGTGTATTTCCATCACGGAAATGAAAAGATCCACTAGGCCTGGGCTTGCTCAATACTGTAAACAGCAGTGACTGTTTTGTGAAGACCTGAAGATGAAGAGCATTATTATTACAAATTTCAGTGCATATTTTTCTCCTCCAAGTCATGTTTCCTAGTATGTAGTCACAGTTGTTTTCTCCAAGACATTTGGCGTGAGTTGTGGAAGTGACTGTATTTTTGCTGACAAACTAAACCAAAACTCAAGTGCTGTTAATTTTTAACAGCAACAGAAATTGTGCCTGAACTAAATACACAGCACCTAAAATTTGCAAATTGAATGTTGTGAAATTGTTAGTCTAGAGCTAATGTGTGACTGTTGAGCTGGTAACAAAATGTATGTTGAAAACAATTTAGAAGTTCTTCATCCTTATATTTAATCGACTGGTAGCTAAGAGGGTTAGTGATGGCAGGATTTTCATTGAAATAGGGAGCACTTTGAAGGTCACCAAGGAGGTAAGAGACAAGTACCTCTGCAGTGACAGTCTTAGCCTCCAATGGGTTTGGGCTACCAGTTATACACCCTTCAGTTTTCTTCTGCAAGGGGAAAGGATGCCATTGAGATTGGTAAAATAAACTGTTGGAAGTCAAACCTTTGAATAAGCAAAACTAGGGTTTTGAATTATGATAATTGTCCAATGTTATTGGGGGTTTTACTGAAGTTCTGCTCTGAATGATTTAATATTCAGCAAAGAGGAAAGTACAATGCTAATTACAGCTCTAATCCTTTCTGTGGCATTTTAAGGTATTTTGGTTTGCTCAAGGCATTTTAAAACATACAGCTAATTTTTTCCTGTTATGTTGCTCATTGCATTTCTTTCAAACATAAAGTCATATCAATAGCATTATCTAAATGCATAAAGAATGAATGATGTGTAGGTCTGAGCTGTTGTTATGCCAGCTAGGAATATCTTCTTCTGATTTTCAGTAGAAGAGCCACCAAATGAACTAGTGGTTCTGTCACATGGAATGTGAATGTTAAAGGGTTCCCAGAATCTTTATTCACTGAATTGCCAAAGTCATGCTCTTCAAGAACTTTGTGAACTTAAAGCACTTTAAAGAAATATTCCAGGTTCACAACAGTAGAGAGCGAATGGCTCTTCTCAAAAATACATTGGCTACTGTTATAGGTCAGCTTTTGCCAACAGTTTCCGCAGGAGATGCCAGTTTGGAGTGAAAACCTAAGAAATGGGTTCAGTGAAGCACTTTATCCTGTTCTTGGCTTAAAGCACATGAATAATCCCATTGACTACCCACGTGTGCTTTACTGGGACTGCTCACACACTGAAAGTTAGGCATGTGTTTCAGTAATATGCTTATTTGGGGGCTCACTGTGTGATGTCTCCTGGCAGAGATTTGATTTTCTTATGGCAGTCATCATATGACCTGTGTGCAGGGAGTGCTGTCTGCGTTAGCCATGTGGTCCAAAGCAAAAGGCTATTTCTGTGTCCACCCCCAATCCATTCTGCACTTCTCTGGCAACTAAGCATCTCTTTGCTGCCAATTGTACTCTAGTGTTTTTGGCACTCAACCACTCCAACTTGCTGCTCATACAAGTATTGAATTGCCTTTGTAAGGCAGAGATTAGTCTTTGCCTTGTTTAAGATTGTATATGTGGTTGTTACAACATGAAAAAAAAAGTAGATAATTGTCATAGTTTTCTTATTTTGGTCAAACTGTGCTCCTTCTGTCAATAATCCCACTGAAGTTTACAGAGATGCCAGCAGAGAACAACCATTTTGAAGGTCCAAGTCCTGTACTCAGAGGGGGTAATGGAGTAGTTTTTTTCATCTATTATCTAATAGAAGCACTGTTCTCTATTTGAGAAGCTCTGTAAACAGATCATCTATGGAAATAGAGCTCTTTCAGCACTGAAGGGAGGATGAAGTTAAGTGCTAGGACAGCTTCTTATTCAACCTAATATTTTTCAACCATTAGTTCTGGTTTGATCCAATGCCTTCCCCTCCCACCCCCTCCATGCACAAGACAGCAGATTGCCTTAAATGTGGCATTTCCCTGTGCTTGGAAAGGGATCGGGCACAGGTGGGGAATCACTGTGACCTGTGTGTGGCGGGGCCTGAGCTCCAGCACCCTCTCCCTTCTGTGTGTTTTCTCCTCCAGAAATACAACCTCAGCCGTGGGTTAGAGCCTATATATAAAGCAAGTCAGGCTCATAGAGCTGCAGTTGTAGTAGACAGCAGTTAGTTAGTGGGACCAGCAAACCCAACACTGCAGCTGGTAATTGATGGTGCTCCTTCAACCTCAGCATCTCAGACCTTAAGCTTTCTACTTGCCATGGCTGTTTATCTGCTGTTTGGCCTTTGAAAACAACTTCACTGGAGAAGCATAGGAAACTCCAAACAAAATGCTGTTAATTGCAATTTAAAGGTAAAATGAAGTACATTTTCTCAGAGAGTTTAGTAATCCTGGCTGTCAAAGAGCTGTTATCTTCAGAAACATGTCAAAGAATATTCTTTAATGTATAATCATCTTAAAAGGAGTACTTTTTTTCTGGAGCTGTGTTAGGGAGAGTGAATGGGATAATGTGTAATATGAGACAGATGAAAAATAATATGAGTAGATATCTTTGCTGGGATGAAAACTTGGATGCTTCCACAAGCACCACAGAGATCCTGAAGTATTGCTGTTAACAGGCTGTAACTTCATGGCTGAGATAGTCAAATAAATACTATTTCCACAGACTGGTAGTGCATATGCCTTGAACACACTTCTGAGAGTGTTTGAGGCGCTGTAGTTCCAGTATCATAACAATTATTAAACCTATATTGAATTTAGACCTTTTTGGAACATAAGAGAATTGTAAATCCTCTCATTTTTTGTGTGTATATCTTTTTAGTTAAAAACAGTATCCACATTGCTGATAGTAATAGTGAATGCTCTTAAGATATAAAACTTATTAACTCTCTCCATGAAAACCTCCAAGTCATTGAACACCAAGTGAAACATGCAGGCACATCCAACTATTAACTCTCATTTTTCTGCACTAGAACTGGAGATAACTTATTTTCTTTTTCTGTTTAGCACTTTCAGACCATGTTAAAGACTAAGTTGAATGTCCTAACTCTTCGGAAAGAGCCTCTCCCGACAGTGATCTTCCATGAACCAGAAGCCATTGAGCTGTGCACCACAACTCCCCTCATGAAGACCCGGACTCACACTGGATGCAAGGTACTCAGAAGTATAAACTTAAGGAACAAGACCCCTGTGGAGGTGTCCCATGTATTTGTGAGGCTTCTAAAGAGCCCAAAATAACCAACATGGTCATTGTTGTTTATTGTTTATTGTTGGTCATTTATTGTTGTTCTGGAAACTCCATTAACTGCTACAATCTATACAGTTTCTGAATCAAAACAGTAATTTAAGATTTCTGACCAGAAATTTTGGGCTTCAGGAGGAAAAGGTTTGGGTTATGTGTCACGATGCAAATTGTAATGAAGATTGTTCATTTTAAACATGGACATTTATTTCTGCAAGGGCTAGTGTTGCAGCTTAAAACTTGAAAACTTGAGGTTAGTTTGGTTGGGGTTTTTTTGTGTTTCTTTTTTTTTTTAATAAGATAAAAAAATGAAAAAAAGGGATGGGAGACTAGGTCTTGATTTGGTTAAGCAACAAGATGAATTTGCCCAGTTACATCAAAGCACAGCTTCTGAAAAAGCTATTCCTCTTTTTAAAAGTTTAATGGCTTAAGAGCTTCAAGTGTGTTCTTTTGTGGTAAGAAACCACATAAAAATAGCAAACAAATCTGCTCTGTTTGCATCTTCTGCTGGAGCCATTTTTCTTGATTGCAGAGCTCGCCTACCCTGCAGAGCCACGTTGGCCTGTGCTGCCCCTCAGGGCTTGGCAGCTGATCCCCCTTCAGCCAGCCCAGCTGGTGGTCGAAGGGAGTATCCACTATCCACCCTACTGGGATATTCCTCGAGAGTCTTAGTTAAAATGGAGAGAACTGGGCTTCAGACTCCACTGCTCTGTAAAGTGTGGACTCTAGGAGAGCCATTGCCTGATGCTACATGTACTGGATAAGGTCTAAAGTGCAATTAAATGTCCTAAACCCCTGCCTTGCCAGTGTGTATACACAAATATGTGCACACATGTTCTTCCTTGTTGGGGGATCTGATGTGAGCGAGACGAGGTTGGAAGAAACTGCTTTCTGATGTGTACCCCTGCCTCTCTTGGCATACTGTACTTGGGTACCTCCAGGTCTGGTACTTCCTCAGCAAAATTTCTTCTTGGGAAGTATCATTTTTGTTTGACTCTTTGCCTGTCACAAGAGCTGCTGCTGGGTGTTGGAGCAGTGCTGCTCTGTGCTGATGCAGAGGAATGCAGGGGAACTGATCCTGATATGCTTTGTATGGTAGCTTGTAGCATCTGCTCTTCCAAGGTGATGTCTTTTGTCCTTTATGCTGACACCTAATGAATTTTTAGAGAATATTAGCTATGATCAAAATGATTCACAAAGTATCTGGCTTTCACCCCCAGTGAGAGAGTTCAGACATAATAATGCTTTCTGAAATCAGTTTATCTTTGTGAATGTGTGTAGAATTTAAATGAACCTTTTTACTTAACCTACAGTCCTTCAGTTGGGGAAGATGAATTGCAGAGAGATGTTGAACGCCTCAGTGAAGAGAATCTCATTCTATATTTAGATCTCTTTTATTTATTCATTTATTTTTCCTGCAGTGTAACATAGGGAACATCTGCTGCCACCACACTGCCCTTTTCTTTCTTGCAGTTTCTCCTTCCCTGCTTCCCCTTAGCTTAGGTCAATGCTGGAATCTTATGGTGATTTTCTTTGGGGTAATGGCCAGCCCGTCTTCAGGTGATTAAGCAGTTTGTGGTTTTCAGGACCTTCCTTGGGAAGATGATCCCATATATATGTTGTTCCTGTGGATAAGAAATTCTCCTGCTACTAACCAAAAGGCTTTGCTTTTACCCAGTCTCGGTAGTTACAACCTCTTTCTTTTCTCCACTCCCTCTCTTTTCCTGACTAGATGTGTTCTTCTCTTATGGGGTTTGTATGTGCCAGCTGTTTATAGGTAATTACCCTTCCTCTCCTCTTTCCCCTCTGATTATTAGTTTCTTGCTGAGTGATGCAATAATAGTGTTGCCATAAAAAAGCTAGGATTTTATAATATGAGCGTTTGCTCCCTGGGATCTGATGTATTCCTGTAATTCCAGGTATAAAGAGGGAGATGCCATGGTATCACTGGTACCACCAAGCCTCTCTGGTTCTGAGACACGGGCTTTTCAGGCAAGAGTGCCATATTCAGTTTTTACTTGCTTTCATGAGTCACACTCTTTTGATCCTTAATCGTTTTATTCCTCTTGACTGAAATCCCTCCAACTTTTCTGTGCAATCCCATTAATGAGATAGCATCATTTTTCTGACAGAGGCTCCAGACATCTAATTTTATTGCACAGTTTTAACATAAGCCTCAGCTGGCACCATCTTGTTATGGGAACTTGACACAAGCAATTGCTTTGCTGTTCAGAGGTCTGGGCATTGGCTTTCTTATGTGATTGCTCTTTTCCTTGTCCTTTCATTGCAAGGCAGGCTTTTCTTTTCACTTTGATTTGGAGTTAGCTGCTGAAACCTGAAGAAACAAAACTCTTTTGCTGAGATCTAATCTCATTCTGTGATTGAATGGGATGGTTTTAAGAATAGTAGAGAAATGTGTTGCTTGAAGTAATCTAGGGAGAAGGCCCACCAAATCTGGAAAGTTAAATAATTGTACAAATTCAAAGAGCTTCTCTTTCCCGCCCAGTTCTAGATCTGACACAACTTTGTTGCCATTGTTTCCTAAAATATATTTTTAACTTACAGCAGAAGACTTAAGACTCATTCCTCCTTTAACTGCTTGGGTTGTCTCTGCTGTCACCATTCCCACCCTTCTAGACACACAGGCACGATTTCACCAAGCAGGAGAAAGGGATGGTATTAGTACTGATTTGCAGCACAGAGCTTTAGGTGCACACATTCCGGAGTCTGTGGTGCTGGTTGCTCAGTCAGACGGGCTGACTCGAGGCTGTAGTTCCCAAAGGGCACTTTCTTGCCTCCCTTCCCTCCTTTGCCCAGCAGTCCTGTTTGCAAATGGGGAGAGGCAGCTGTGCACTCTGGGCTTGGACTGTTGCAGCCCCACTCAGCAGACAGCCTAAAACACATCAGAATTTCTGGTCACAGTAAAGCACTCAGACTCTCTGATTTTCCTTGAGGGTCGTCTCCTTTGCTTTGAACCATGGTGTATGGAAGGTGAGAGGCAGGTCTCTGGCCCCAGAGGGACGGCAGTTTCCTGTCCTCCTTCAGTGGAGGCTGCAGGGCAGGGCAGTGGGATGCAGTGCCCAGAGGGTTGCCATCTCTCTGGGAGTTGGCACCTGACACTCTTGTGTATCCTGCCTCTTCCCTGCAAGACACATGGTGCTTGTGAATGCTGGATCACCAAGTGTTAAGGTTGGCAGCTGCTCTGAAGAGTGGAAAAACGCAATTAGCTTATTGTATTAGCTTATTGTAAATGGCAAGTCTCAGCTTAAGCTAAACCACCCATTGCTGGGGAAAGGAAAAAAAAGAGTGAGAATATAACTTTTGTTCTTACTAGCTGGACCACACTTTCAATCCCATGCGCCCAATTTAATTTTATTTTGATTGAGCATGTTTTCTATGGTATGAGTGTGATTTAGATTTGTATATATAAAAATGTGTCCGTTCTTGTTCAGATCATAAGGATTTTGATTTGACTGTGGCTGTCTGGCTTGTAGGTCTTTCATGTAAAATGTGTACTCTGGTGTTTTATCTGGAAACCTCCTTGTCCCTTATCACAACAAGTACCACCAGATGGAAACACAAAATCTGGAGGATCTCCAGAGAATAAGTGACTCTCTACTCAGAAGTGTGTGCTCCTCCATGCCTTCTAACAGATTCTGTTTAAGTTCTGCATGTTTTATTCTTCCTTAATGTCGTAATTGGCTTACAGTGATTCTAACGTTTCTTGATTTCTGTCCCTTTGAGCCATGGTGGTGGCACTAAGGGAGCTGCCTAAATGGCGCTCGCTCTCTCTTCTGCTTTAGCTTTTCCAGGCGCTGCTGCAGTAATGCAAAAGGACAGAGGTTAAAAATGCTGTCTGTGATTTTTGAAGTGGTGTAGTAGGTCTAATTTTTTTCTCTCTTTCTATTGGAAGTCTCCTCAAAGTGCAGTCAGTGCTGAATAGTCTGTAGCTTGCCTGGATCAGGCAATCTTAGGCCTGCAGTTCCCAGCAGTGTACAAGCTTTTGTCAGCAGCCTGGGAGGCTGAGATGAGAGGAGCATAAACAGTGCAATTAATTACATTCTTAAGAGTAGCTTTTATTAAAGGGGAAAATATATTAATGATATGGTGTTTGCAGGAATGATACTTTTTACTTGCCTGACATATTGGATTGTCTTGATGAGATTATTATTTCAGGCTTTATGGAAGGCATGGTGTTGACACTTCTGTAATGCTGTATCTTAGGTAAAGATTGATGAAAGTCTTCTTTAAAAATTTTTATGAGTGGTCATGGTGTTTTAAAATCAAGTCTTACACATACTGATACAGATTTTAAAATAGCCAAGAAGTAACATAAATAAATGGAGTTCGGTCTTTCAGAACAGCTTAATAGCTTGCCTCCCAAGGCAGAAAGGAAGTGGTCCCAGTGCTAAGCTGGCTGCAGGCTGGTGACCACAGTGGGGCTGTGCCACAGCTGGGCTTTCCTGGCACAGTGTAGTGTCAGCAGCTGGGCACCCAGTGCTGACCATTGCAACTCCGGGGCACGCCTGATGCTGTTACACTTGTGTCAACCTATGAACTGGATCTGAGGTGTTTTCTGGGAGAGCTGGGCAGTGTCTGAGGGGCCCTTACCTGTGCCTGCCCCTGCTCTCCTGCAGCTGCTGCTCTGGCCCCTTCAGCAAAGCCACCAGGGCAGCCTGTTGCCCTTGTTGCTGCTCTTCTTCTGGTCTTTATTGCCAAGAGTTTTCATTTTCCCTTTGTCTCTCTTTCTCCCATTTTTCTTTTTTCAAAAATCACTTTCACTATTAGAGACAATCCCATCATCTTTGTGCCCCACTAATCAATCTGCCTGCAAATGAAGCTCTTAAAATGCTTGGGGCAAGGGAATGTACACCAGTGTAGCAGAGCCTGGAAGTTAGTCTGCAAGGGAAAAGCTCATAATAAGCTTATAGGGTGAAGAGAGAGTAATATTGGTTGTGATTTGGTTATGATCTTTAGAAATACAATGTTTCTCATTGGGATACATATTAAAGAAATAAAGCATTGTGTTAAAATTGCCCTGCTAGGCCTGATTCTAATTCCTTGTATAAAGGAGTCATTTAGGAATAATGTCTGCTCAGATATTACTGCCTATTTTTGGTTTTCTGCCTTGTTAATTTTGATTGCAAAGGCCTTGCAGCAGGACTCTCTCTTACCACATGCTTGCAAAATACCTCTTTTCTGCTTTACCCTAGATGTTCTCTACAGCAGATTTAGTAATGCTATGTTTTTGCTTTTATTGGTCATTGGACTTCTAAAACTTAGACTGTTGTTCTTTGTTGTTTTTTTTCCTCTAGATCAGATTTTCCCAAGCTGTTTTGCCCAGCATTTCTGGTTTATGCAACCTATGCCACTCTAGTGCCCCATCCTAATCAGCTCAGCCATGGCAGTGGCCAAATATATTCTCACTTTAGCTTTGAGGGGACAGCATGCTTTCCATCTACTGGGTCTGGTGGCCCTGCAACATTCAGAAAATGTCCAGATTGATGAGCCATCCTTCCAGCTTCATGCAGCCCAACAGCCCATACAGCATGGTTTCGGTGGTGGCAACTCCAGCCTCATTTCTCTGCCCCTTGGTTGCTCCCCAAGCCCTAAATTCTTGCTCTGTCCAGCTGAAGTGTGGGGGAGTGGCTCTCCTCTGCTGCACTGTTACTGGAGAACTGTTGTGGGTTGGGTTTGTGTGTCTTGATGCTGAATCAGGCAAAATTAATGCAACAAGAATGCTGTGTGTCATTTCAATGCCCAGAGACTAAGGTGCTCTTTCCTGTTTTTGCTGTTCTGTTGACTGAAAAAGGGCTGAAAATGTGTCCATAGACTTTCTGGGATGGTAAAATTCAGATGACATAAATGGGTAGTGAACAGTCTAGTGTTTTACTTAAATTTTTACAGATCATTTAAAAAGCCTACTCCTGCTGGAAATGTATTACTCTTTTGGCTACTGAAACCATAGCTGATTGGAAGCTGCACATATTCTTAAAACCACCTCACTTTATCCTTATAAGGCTTAGTAAAAATGTTCTCTTTGCATCTACTGAAGGGTCAAGAATGATTGTTTTGAGTGCAGGCTTATCCAGCTGTAAATACAAGTCCCACTGGCTGCCTGGCCTTCATTACCATTTTGTAGGCTTGGAATATTAAGATGGCAATTAACTTCAATAAAGAAACAAATTAAACAAGTGAGACAAGCTAAAGTGTACCATCACTCCCCAGCCTACTGTTTCCTGCCATGTTTAACTTGAGTGGGAAGCACAGAGCTTATTATTTTTCTTGCTTCATTAAAGGTCTTCTATTGTTATGCTTAAGCATTGCATGCTTTATCCTGTAAATTGAGAAATTGTTTTTCTTCTCCTTTCTCATGAAATGAACCAAAAGGATGCACATGAACTCTTGCATTGGGAAAACTGTAGTAACTTCAGTATATTTAGATATAGTTCTAGTTGGCGAGAGATACAGAGGCTTTAATGATGTGTTTTCCAAAGGTGAAGTACATCAAAGAAACTAATGCCCCAACAGGTATGCTATGTGAAGATGAAATATGTTCTTTACTCTTTCTTTGTGTAGGGTTACAGAAATGAAAAAAAAAAAAAGAAAAAAAGAAAAAAAAATTAATCCTGAAGTTGTGGAAGAGTAAAATGCTTGCAGAATCCTTGCACATGACTGTGTTGGCCAAATCTTGTTCTAATGCTGAAAATGGAGAGTTGCATGTGCTCACTGGTTTCAAAGCATGACCATCTGGTAAGGTCCTGCCCTTCACCTGTGAGGCTGAGGAGAGTTTTGCATGGTGGGATGAGCTGTGCCGATGGCAGAGCCTCCTGGCACCACACACTGCTCGGCGTTCGGCACTGGCTGCTCTCTGCTTCAGAGAGGGTCTCTCTTGCGTATGATTTGTTTTTAATTACATGTCTGGAAAGCCCATTTATATCAGGATTTATCCCTTAAATGTGTGCAGAGGAGCTAATAGAAACATGAAGGTCAGATACAAGTGCAGAATGTTGTTAAAGCATCATTAATGCTTCATTTCCTGAAGTCCAGGAGTCTTAGGTAGAGAATATAAATTGGGTAAAGCAATTGAATTAATCTTTAACTGAGCCTGCTTTAAATAGGATCTTCCACAGCGTTCAGTTTTGTTGTGTTGGATGTATTTTGGCATAATTTTACAAGTGGCATTGTAAGAATAATGTAAGCTGAGAGCAGTGGAAGTTATATCTTGTGTCCTGTCAGATACATTGGTGGTATTTGTTTTTATCTTAGCATTTACAGTGGTGACATTTTTCAAGCCATGGTTCCAGTAAAGGGCATTTTGTTATTCAGGAAGTTCTTACATCCCATCTAAGAATGGTCACGCATTGTAGCCAGCTTCATGCTTCTGCTTTAACTACCTTTATAGGTGAAAGTGTATGTCTGTTTTCCACATATGGTGGAGTAAGTTTGCTCTGAATATAGGTATATTAATTAAAGGAAAACAGTTTTGCCTATTTCTGTTTACTTTTGGATTTTTGTTAAACAAATGCGTCTGCCATCAGCCCTGTTTGCAGAGGTCACATCAGCTCACCAAAGCTCCGTTGCTGTGGTCACACTGTACTGCAGATGGAATACACTGGGGAAAACTCAGAAAGATGCTGACAATCAAAATGCATACTTCTATTAAGTAGTAATGCATTGAATGAAGGTACTGAAAAGCAATATATATTAATGAAATTCCTTTAATGCATAAAACTCCACAGAATACTTTTGTATCTTGAAACACAAATGTAATTTTATTTAGTCAGTTCTAGAAATACTACTTTTCAGGGTACTTGGAGCTGTTGTTTAATTATAGCTGTCTTTGTAGGAGATAACATACCAAAATAGTTTTCTCTGAAAGAATATTTAAATATTCAAAACCCATTTTAATCTCTCTGCAGCAGGAAATATTTAAATTTTGAAATTCTAAATTTACAGAATACCTTAGGAGATAATCTTCAATTACACAAATATACAATGGCATATAATGTATGCCAATAAGTTCTAGCTTTTGCAGTCTGTCACAAAGCCAGGATAAGAGTATGAAGCACATTGGCAATTGTAAGGTCCTAGATAGTTACAGAAGTAGGGTATTTATTATTTATGATGCAGAAAATATTGTGCTCGTGACAATTGCTCAGGCAAAGCCTTCTGGTCATAGGAGCTAATTGCTTTCATAATAAGGTTCAAATATCTAAGATCTAATAGCTTTAGACATATAAAAATTAAAATTAGATTGAAATTTATTATGTTGGTTACGCTGAGCAGATGCTGCAGTCACTGCCAATTGTTTTGTTCTAGTGTGTCCTTGAGAAATATTTCCATCTTGGTGTGTCTGTCGCAGTGTAAGGATGGAGCTGTGATTTGTGTTTCTGGAGAGCACAGGGAAGCTGGTGCTTCTCCACAGCCCTTGGGGCACATGGACCCTGCTGTGAGCTGGCTCTCAGCAGGAGGAGGCACCCTTACTTCACAGTACATGAAATTATTCTTTAAAAAAAATCAAAGAACTTCTGGCTCTGTGGCTGTTGCTCCCTCCTACTGTTGCTGGTGAAATGTGCTGGGAGAGGTATTGGTACTGGGAGAGGTGCTTTTTCCCAACAAAGACGTGTGCTTGTACTGTGAAGGTATTCTGTGTGGCTCTTCCCCCGAAGCCATGGATATTGTTTCTTTGATTTCCATTAGAATACTGCAAAATTTGCATTTGGCACTGGGTACTCACTGCTCACACTAGTCTGAGCCAACATGAGCTTTCTTGGGAATTTGTAATCTCTGCTTACAGCTGTACTATGCCCAAACCCAGCAGTTCTTATTTTGGGGCCAGTCCTGTGTGCTGGAAGCTTCCCACTGGAGCAAATGACATTGGCAAACAAGGAGGCTGAAATTGGATTACAGGTCCATTCTTCTGTAGATGAGGTACCACTGGCCATGTTTACAGGTGCACAGCCTGCTGGAATGTAGATTAATATCACAGGCCAAAATACATTTTGTTGTCAGAGATAAGAAGGTTCTGTGTGCTACCTCTGTTTCTCTTGGTCCCAGAAGTAATCCTGTTCTCCTTGTACTATTGCAATACAGTCTGCAATGCAATGTGATGTATAAATACATTAGCTCAGAAGAGGAAAGGCATTTTTTCATTCCAGGGATTGGATGTCAGTGTCTGAGATTAATAACATGTTTTCTATTTCATTAAAAGGTTTTTTTGGTGTGGTGTTTTTTTTTTATCACAGTTAATTAAAAGAAAGTAACAATAACCATTACAATGCTTCTGGGCAACTTTAAGGCTTGATGTATATTATCTATTGCTGATCAACTACCTTTATTGTAAACTATCAGTAATATTTGACTTCAGGCTTGTGGTAATTTGGTAAGCTTTCTTCTCTGAGATTCTAGGTTGTGTAGGGATAACAAGTGCAACAGAAGTATGAGAGTGTTTTTTTTTTTGTTTGTTTGACTTATTTTCTTTAAGAAAGGAGACAGATCAATTTTAAAGTTTACAGTATGGTTTGGAAAATGAGCAAGTACTCCTGGTTTAAGAACTTCCCCTGTACTTCTAATTCAAGAATTTCTGGTATTCACTTCTAGCAATTTCACAGCAAGATCCTATTAAATGATATATATTGCCACTGAAGTAAGAAACTGAATTTCACAGCAATGTAAATTTGGAATTAAGTTTATCATGTTTTATCAGTGAATGAAAAACTAATGTGGAATTGGTAGTGTCCTGTTCAATTTGATGGAACAGGATACTGTTTTGTACCCACCAAGATTTTGGTCTACCCCTTTTCGGAAGCTGATGTTCATTTGCCTGTTAGATACCAGGGTTGCTTTCTGATTGCTAGAGCATAGCACACTGAGGAAAAATAACTACTGAGTTAATCAGCTAAAAGATGGTCTTAATTCATTATGCTCTTCAGGTTTTTTTCCCCTCTTAAGGCCATGATGACATGATCTTCTGATTAAAGTGCTCTCATGATTTAAATGGCATGGCAGTGACCTGCACTTCATAATCACTAACTTGGGATGTAGATAACCTTACATTTAATAGATGCTCATACACAAACATTTGAAGTAGGAGGAAGCTACTTCAACTTAAATGAGCAAATTTTGGAAGAAGTGTGTGTTGAAAGTGTCTTTATAACTGTACTTTAGAAGGTTCACTGAAGATTTGATGAACTGTTTGCTGAGAAAGATTTGTCAATGAGTAGTTACTTGGTAGGATTTTTTTCGTCCTTAGGAACTTGTTTTATTTCAGTGTTTGTTGGGGGTTTCCCACATCCCCCAATTTATTTTTCAATAGAAGAGAGAGGAGGGGGAAAAGAAAACTTCAAGTCAGAAACAAGTTTAAATTAATATCTCTAAGCTTAGAGAAGGATCTTTGTAAAGACTGGTATAGCTGAGTAGTAAATTGGGAGAGATAAGGAAAATATAGAAATAAGGTAAGAATAATGCGTGTGTGTTGTGGTTATTTTGAGAATGTCATTGAAGTTGATTCTGAGTATCCTCTGGGACAGGATGGGCAGAGAACAAACTGGTTCCAGTTCTTTATAGAAGCTGCTTTTTTGACTGAATTATTTGTAGGCTGGAAGTAATTCCTTTGTGCTGATGTCTGACTCATTCTTACAAATAGTGCAATAATGCACTTCAGCTTTGTCAGCTATTTGTAACCACAGTGGCCAGAATCCCTGTGGGAATCATTGTTAATGGGATGCAGTTTTTGGGTTGGCTTTGCTATGGTATAAATTGGCATATTTCCTTTGACTGAACTGCCATGTTAAGTTATATCATCTAAGAATTTGGCCTTCTAGTTTGACGTGTGGCTTGGAATTCCTAATGATTGAAAGCAGTCTGTTAATGAAATCAAAGTAATTGAGTACAGCTTATGGGAACCAGTGCCCTTTTGTCATTTGTTAGGCAGAAATACTAAAAATATTAAGTAATTCTTAAAATGGTTTTTATGAAACAGCTTGATAGTGATTTAAAGAAAGGTGTGTTTTCACCCCAGAGCTTTGCCTGAAGTTACATTTGAAGGCCTTCATACAAGGCCAAATAAATTGTGTCACTCTGCATTACCAAGTGGGAAATATGATATACTTCTAAGAAATATATTGTATGTATGATTTAAGTTTGGAACACTTTATAGCACTTCCTTATACTTAGGATAAACTGAGTAACTTTAATTACCAGTGACATACTGATCTAAGGTTTTTGTTCTGCAAGACTCTCCTAATCTGTTTATATAGGTTTTTGTTCAATGTTATCACTTTTATGCACACAGTATGTGTCTTCAGGACGGAACTTGAATGCTCTCCTGCATATTTACCTAAGGTGCAAATGTGGCCCTTTTCTTGTTTTGTTCATGGGGTGCTAAATAAAAGCTGTCCAGGAAAAGGTTTGGTGGCTTTCTCTGTCCTGGTCCTGCTCAGCACTGCAGTTTTGTCAGCTTCTCAGGTTCTGTGTGTGGTACGGTCACAGGCGAGTGAGCCTGTGCTAAATAAGTAAATAAATAAGTAGGAGCTGAACAGACCACACATTTGGGGTGCTCACTGCAGTCATTGGAATCGGAACTGCCCCAAGCCCAGCGTGGCTGTCACCTCCCACACCCAGGACCTTCCCTGGGCTCTGCCTCAGGGCTGTGCTGGAACTGGGCGGGGGCTGCTGTTTCTCTGTGGTTCCTGGCCATGTTGAATTGAACGGGAAGGTTTTTTGTGTGTTCTCCACCTTCACGATCCTTTAGGGCTAGGTGGTCCCTGCTGCCATCTGGGTATGGAGGACAGTGAGGACATGTCCCCCTTGTCCTGGGCCACAAGGGCCCTTGCTGGCCACTGCTCTCTGGCTCAGGGGCTGACCTAGCCCTGGCAGTGCCCACAGCAAGGGGCCAGGGCTGGCAGGGGACAAGTCCCGAGGCTCTTGAGTGTGCTCCAGAGTGTCTCAGGATCTCTGAAATGGGCAGCTGCCTCTGCTGTGAGCACCCACAGCTTTTCTGAACCTTTATCATCTTGATACCCTAAGCTAACAGCAGTAAAGCCCTTCCTGCCCTCCAAAAAGAAACAAAAGAAAGCAGAAGCCCTTTGGTGTGCCTTTGGCCAAAAGCAGCCATTCCATTCCTTAGATCCCCCCTGCTCACCCTCTCAAGGACATTGAAATAGGCCTGAAATCAGACATTGGTGACTTGTGGCCATTTGAAATACTCTCATCAAGAGTTTATGCTGTGGGAATTAAATATCTATAATTTTGGATAAAAGGGTTTCAATTTAAGTCCTCCTCTGTGACACTTGAGTTTTCTCTTAGAGTCTAGCGTACTACCAGAGAAATTTAAACAATTTATCCTCTGGACTTGCTGGTGTGAGCCATCATGAGATACTCTTGCTGTCTCTTTAGATTTGTTAGCCTGCCCTCATTTTGCAGTCGAGCCATCATCTTCTATCCGTGGCTCAGTATGGTACCAGTGGCTGGTGGGGGCCGTGCTGGGGACAGGTGAAGAGCAGGGAGGCAGGAGCAGGTTTGGGATGCTCAAGAGCCCCATCTGACATTTGCACTGCAACGCAAATGGCCAAAAGGAGGAGGGGCATCTTACAATTAAATATTATAATACTACTTTGCAACACATTTTATAGCATCATTTTTATTGCACTTAGCTCCTCAGTAAGGTGGTGAATTTTATTTTGAAGTGAGACAATGATTGCAGAGATAATTCTGTGATTTTCCCCTCCTTGAATGAGGTTGCGTGTTTCTTCTCCGTTAGCAATTACCTTCATGTCAGTATAAGTACAAGAGGTTATAGAAGTTCATGATGTTTCTCACATTGTAGCAGCTTTCTGCATACCAACCCCTTTGCCCTTTTGACTACATGAAAAACTATAAATGTGTCATGCAGTAAGATTTAAATGGGTGCTGTTAAGGTCCCAGACACTCCTTCCAGAGCTTCAGTTTCTTAAGGGCTCTCTGAGCTTTACCTTACGTGCAGCCATCACAGTCATGCCGACTAAAATCTGCTAATTATTTTAGAGACATTTTTGTATGGTGTGTCTTGAGAAAAGTCTGAGCATCTGTAAAACAGATGAAGTGAAAATTCCTCTGGCGTCTATCAGCAAATATAAGCAGGTGGAGCACATCCAAGTTTCTGCAGCTGAGGGAGGGGCTCCAGAAAACACAGTTGTTTGCAGCACATAGGGAAAATCAAATGAAAAATAATTACTTATATATCTTTATTTCATGCTGCCTTGCCATATAAGGCCAGTCCAGGAACAGCAGCTTTCTGCTTCATTTCAAGGGCCATTGTAAATCGATTATCAGGTTTCTATAGGAAATGAACAGGACGCTGTAGACTTTCTAAGATGCAAATTGCTGACTCTAGAGCTGTACAAATTGGGCTCATTTCTCAATTTGAAGTTTGTTCCAATGTTTACGCTTATTGCCTGTGCAGGGTTAATCAAGGTAATCTCTGAAATACATTGTTGCATCAGGCTCAGAATGCAGTGTTCCTGAAAATCGAATGGTTTGTAGGTTTTAAGGCAAACCCCAGGAATTTAGAAAGAAAAAATTGTGCCGCTGGTGCCCACTAAAGGAAATGTGTGTGGTAAGAAGCTGTTTTTGCTGCCCAGGATGAAAGGCTAGTTGGCATCAACTAGCACTTTGTGCATATGCACTTTTGTAGAAATAATTTTTACTGAATAGGTCTCAAAGCCTTTCAGTGTCACTTAGTTAATCCTCCTAAGAGTCCTGGGCAGAGCTGCACCATTATACACATGGGCAGACTGGAAATTGGGGAGGTTTCAGTGACTAATCCGTAGCCACAGAGTGAATCAGTTCTGTCCCATCCTATCTGTCTTTGCAAGGCAGCACTACCTTCTCTCAGAAGGGAAACCAAAATAAAACATAAAAGTTAGAGCAATGGTTATGTAGTACTCTTTAGAATATCCTTCATGGAGCAATGCCTTTAAGCAATGTAGAGGATAGACATAAGATCTGTTTATTATGTGAAGGACAACTACAAAGGATTAAGTAATTTGTATATTAATTGACTTCTCTACTTCAAGTGTATTGTTGTTCTTGTATAACTGCATAGAAAAAGAATGATATTTTCCAGTACATGAGAGAAAGACTTGCTGCCTTCTCAAGAAAAAAGAGAGACTGGATTGTTTTGGTTTTTTCTTTTAATAAATGCTTTCTTCTTCTAAGAGCATGACTGTGCAAAAATGCAGGCGTGCCAAATTCAATCCAGTGTGCAAAATGAGCAAACGCCCTTCACTACTTTCTCTGAAGTTTGCACACACTTAAAACAAGCTGCTCTTTGTTTTTCATGATAGTCTTTAAAGGCCAAGTGCAATTAAAACATGCAAATATGGGGCTAACCCAGTAGTTTCTCAGTGGTGTGATCCAACCCTTGGATGAGAGCTTGGTACCTTCTTTATGAGTTCATGGTGTGTGGGTTGTCAGTCCCTGTCTCGTGTGGGGTGGGGTGGAAGTGTGAGAGACAGCAGGCTGTAGTTGAGAGGGAGGTGTCAGAAATGTCATCCCCAAAGTCCAGGACCTTTCTCTGTAAGATTCCAGGGTGATGAGGACTTTTTTTCTTTCCCCCCCACCCCTACCCCAGGCAGGTTGTTAAACGGGTAGCAGAGAATTAATAGGAAAAAACTGCCTAGTTCCCTAGTATCTCATTGGTGCTGTTGAAATCAGACAGGATATAGATAAATTATTTTGTAGTCATGCCTGACTGTAGCCTCGAGGTATGAAGAGTGTTTCTTTATTTCCAGCTGACAGGAAGTATAAATGAGGATCATAATTGTGCATGAGCTGGAGATGCCCTGTGGTTTAACCCTCGCATTTGGTTAAGCTGGTGTGTTGATTCACATCTCAGGGCTATCTTTTCAATTAATTCTCCCAAAGCTGATGAGCTGAGTAACATGAAATGTATTAGGGTGCACGTGTCAGGTGATGGTGAAAGTGCTGCCTGATTATACAGATATTAAAAGATATTTTTAATAGAGTGCTGTGTATGCGTAAGCAAATTCTCTATCCATTTTATAGCAGTATAACTCCACAGCAACTGCACTAAACGTGTAGAATTGCTCTGATATCCCACCACTGCAATATAAAGCACTGCTGTAAGTTCCTCCAAGATGAGAGGAGTGTTACATATAAAGCCAGCTACATTTTGTGTAATATAGGAAACATATTGTTCATATTCTACCAAGTGAAATCTGTTTTGGATTTCTTTTGCTGAGGGTCCAGATCATATAAATGATTGTGGCCATTGCTGTATAGCACAAAGCAAGCTATGGTCTTTTCATGTCTGGAACAGTTTGACATAACCAACGTGTATATAAGATATTTAAGATGCTTGTTCAGCATATGAAAAGTCATGGCTCAGGCTGCTATTCCCAATTGTAAAATTCAGGGATCTTAGAAAAAAATGAAACTTCCCAAAATGCCATGTATGTGTCACAGATAATATATATATTAACTTTATCCAGTGTTTCATTCTCTCCCTTCTAAACATAAAAGAAGGGTAAGATACTATTGGCCACTGTTGTTCTGATCCCCTTGTAAAGTGTGAATAATGCCTAAATCCCTGACTTTTCCCTGTGTCCAGCTACCTTGCACACCCATCATTGGTTTGGGCAGGAGATGGGTGTGAGGGTAGTTCCAGGTGTCACAGTGTTAAAAGTCTGTCTGTATAAATCTCTTCCAACCACTTCCCACATTTGGATTTCAGATTGCATTGAGGTACATACCCTGGCTGTCTGGATTACTTTGTAGAGACTGTACAGAAAAACTAGGAGACTAATTATGCTTAGTTATACTGGATGTATAGCAGAACACACTGGTATTGATACCATGAGTATCCTCATGGTTTCCATGTGGTGAGAAATGAATTTACTTCATTTTACAAAAGATATGATGAATCAGAATAATTGATTTACCTAGTTCACTTCAACATTGAGGGATGATAGCAGTGGACATTGCTCCCCCCTGCCCACCCTACTTTTCCTTTTTGATCAGACGATGTTATATTTGCCTTTGCCTACATTTAGGCACAAAGTTTAATCAGGTTTCATGTATTTCCTGGGAGTTAGATCCAGACATGAAAGGTTGTATCCACACGAGAACAATTCTAGCTTACTAGGTGATATTTTTAGCATCCTTCAAGACAACTGAAATGGGCACCTGCCTCAAAGCAGGTCAAGACATTTTTGCGGGACTGTGAGCAATATGGATTTGTCATGGACAAGTAGCATTTGCTGGAAATGTTACTTTCACGTTTATGAGCAGTCCTCTAACAGATTGTCCAAAAGACTGGCTCAAACAAACAACTTTCCAATTTATCTTGTTTTAAACCCCAAAACAGTATAAGGATAATTTTCCTTTTTTCTCTTGAAGCCCACAGAAATAGTACTGTCTTGAGGCCCTTTTGTTCCTCTTTGCAGAGTACCATGAAGAAAATTGGTTATTGCCTTTATTTCACTGTCATTTTTTTTAGATGGAACAGAGATTGATTGCTCTTCTGGGATGAGAAAAAACAGGCTGTGTACTCTGTGATATTCTGCACTAGCAGCAGTGGAGAGTATGAAGCAAGACTTTAGTCATGATCTTGGTTATCAGTGAATGTAGATTCAATCAAGTTAATTTACTTACATTTTTTCTGTTCATACAGTCAGTTCCTCTGCTCTCTTATTTTCTGGAAGCTGCTTCTTTAACCATAGTTCTAGATAAAATTTTTATTCCTCATTGATGTTCATGATGAATATTCCTTTGATATTGGTAGTAGTTAATTTGGCTGAAGGGTGCTGCTGTGTTTTATGACTCCTCTTTGTTTTTTCCCTTTTTGTCCATTAAGTGGCGTACCTTTGACAAGCAGGTTGCTGACCTTGGCATTTTTTAAATATTAAAAGAAACAAGAAAAATTGTTCATTAAACTATTAAAAGAAGCTGCAAAGAAAGGCAGCTTGAAAATTCATAGTGATCAAATACTTCTTGTGGTACTTGTTTATTTTTTGATATTTGTGTGTGCAGAGGCCAAGCAGGCACAGTAGTGGTTGTTTATGGGTGGAAATACTCCCTTGCAACCACAGCTGGGGTAACTGCATATACAGGCAGAGCCCATTGATGTTCTGTATATTGCATGCCCTTTTTAGTCTGTAGAACAGAAGTTGTAAAAATGGCCTCTTAGGAGTTTGTTTCCAAAGGCTTTTCTCACTCTAAGGAATTGGGTTTGGTGGTTTTGTTATGTATTTTTATCCTTATTTGTTTCTTGGCATTCAGGTGGCCATAAAATCAACATTTATGTTTAAAAATATTTTTTTCAAGAGGGGTTGTCATAAAATGCATATGGATGTGATGCTATTAATTTAAAATCACATGTTCCAAAAAATCCCACAGAGGTGAACTCATTTGAAAAATAGTCTATCTCCATACGATGGAACATAAGTTTACCCCAAGAATGTTATAAACTATCTCTAGGGATATTAGCAATGAGAGAGGCAGGAACAGTGAAGGATCATTCACATGTTTGGAGGAATGCTTTTGGTTTCATGTACGCCTGTGGTATGTGTTTGAGATATATGGAGAAGTGCAAGCATTTTGGCTAGTCCAGTCTTGCCTCCCTGTTATCTGTGTGTGCTGGGACATTTGTGTCTCATCCACACCTTGCTTATGTGGGATAAAACACTTGGACCTGGATCATCATCTTCTTCTGTGTTTGACCTCCAGCAGTGGATGCCTTGAAGGAGGAGAAACTGAAAAAGACAGTGCCTGCACCTGGCCTATTTCTTGGTGTGTAAAGGGGTGTGGGATAAAGTAGCTTGTGCCTGATCTCAGCTGGTGATCATCTTATGAATCCTCTTATCCTTCAGGCATGAGATTTGATTACCTCAGGTCTTTCTGCTCGTGCTCATGTAGCTGTAAATATAACACCTGCTGTGTTACCTAACTTTGTAAAATTACCTGATTTTATAACACTTTGACCAAGGAAGCACGCTTGGTTGAAAGAAGGAGCCTCTTTGTCTCAGCCAGTAACGTCAAGGCAGACAAAGTAAAAGCAATTTTCCCAGCTGTGACCTCTGCAGAAGCTCACAGACTACATCTGCTCTGTGCTGTTCCTGAGGTGGAGATGTCCTGCTCTACCTGTGTGTCCTAGTGTGGCATACATGGCAATACAAATATATTCAAAGTTAAACAGACCAAAATGACTGTAACTGCTGGTGGTCTTGTAAATGGTTCAGTCATGCAGTCTGGAGGATGAGCCTGAATGAGAGGTGCATTCAGATCAGGACTGAGATATCTGAAATACCTCTGAATCCTCCCTGATAAGAAGAACATGTAGAAGGATACTCTTCTGTTGAGTGCTTAGATTATGTGTTACAAAATAAACATGAAATTCTGCATATTTTAAACCTGATTCTCCATGTCTCTCCTTGGATGTAATACATATAGAAATGTCATTTGAAATTCAAGGCAATTACCAAGTTTTGCTTGCAGAAGGGAATATTGTAAATTATTGATAAAGGACGGGGCTATAGGCATAGCAGTCTTTACTTCCAGTACCAGCCCTGAAATGCAGCAGCTCAGTTCAACTGTATTGTGCAGTAAATTTGTGCAAATTAATTGTCTTTCATACTGATGAAAGCTGTTTTCACTCTGGGCAGGATATACTGACTCTGATGTCTTATCCTGTTTTTTCCTCCCCTTTTCCCGCCACCCTGATCTCTGGGCACGCGTGCTCATTGTTTTTTCTTTTTTCCCCCTGAAGTTCCTCTCTGTATTCCAGACAAAGAACCTGTTTTTAATTTTCATGTGTCATGCCTGTCTCATAAAACACACACACTGGATCATATGACTGTTGTGCAATATTAGAGGGCTCTTGAAATTAATATCACATAGAAGGCCTTGTAAAGTCATCTTGAAATAAAATGTACTAAGTTTCAAATTTTAAAGGGGCAATAATTCCATGCAGATGAGAGAAGTAGAGATACATTGGCCATGAATAACAAGTACATTTGGAAACAGTCCTTGTGGCTTTGACTCCAGTTACTGTCACAGCCCCTGTCACATGTAGGAAAGTGGATTAGGGGATGAGCCCCTTGAGGGGAACATGGTGGGGAAGTTCTCCTGCTTTGCCATGGGGCTGTGTTCAGCATGGTGGAGGCCCCTGTGCTGTGCATGGAAGAAGTTGGCCATCCAGTATTGACCAAAGCATCATCTTTGGATCACAGGCATTGTCCAATTATGAAACAGCTACAAATAACTTAGTTATGTTGTTCTGCTATGTCCTAAGACTCTGTGTGACTAATGATTTAATAAGGTTTTATTTTCACATGCAAGCATATCTTTTTTGTTCAGTGTATGAGTTCAGTAATGCAGTTTCAAAAGTCTTTGGGAATTAGGCAAGGGAAGGAGATCCTTCATGGATGTCAGCTGGAGACTTCAGGGACTGGGTTCTCTGTCAGGCTTGTGAACAAGGGACACCACTGTGTAATTCATTCAGTTTTGCAGCCAATGCAGCAGAAAGGTTGCAGCAGGAATAACTACAGGGGTTTTAAGCAAGTAATCCAGATGAAAACATGTTTTTGCTCCGTCATTCAGACAATATACTTCCTAATATATATCCTAATAATATACTTCTTAAAATGAGACCCCAGAGGTTGACATATCTCTACCAATTAAGTGTAAAGATATGGGTATTTTAATGATGAATGTTGCTGCTAAATGGCCAAGCTGATCTGGAAAGAAGTTGTTTTTCTGGGACTCCTGCAACGTCTATTCCACAGCACCTATTGCAGCAGGACCCAAACTGTTTTCAGGCGCTTTTCTCTGGAAAGGGTGAATTGGAGTCAAACTCAGACCCTCCCCTTCCATCAGCTTCCCCTCCCTTAGCTAAAGCAGCGCAGCAAAGAGTCAAGCTGATGATGAAAGAACAAGGGAAACTGTAACACATGTAGGATTTTGTAGAAGCAAAAAGCATTTTTTTCCATGAAAGTATGAACCTGTTATGCACGTGCTTCAAACATGATACAGAACAGGAGAGAGGCTATTGAGTGCCCCTGTGGAGGGAAAGGGCTATGCAGCCATGTGATGACTGACAGGACATCATCATTTTGAGATGGCTGTTTCCTTCAGGTTAATTTTGTATTTCTGTCTCACGGAAGTATGAACGGTGGCAGGAAGGGGTTCACAGAGCAGTCTGTTAACCTGGAGCACATATGCACAGTCTCCTCTTGTTACTGCTGTTATTAAACACATCTGTCTTGTTTGAGAAAATGTCCTTTGCTTTTCTCTTGTGCTGTGGTTCTTGATTTGCTGTCACCTGGATGTGTTCAATTATAGATAGCTTTCATGAATGGAATAACAAAGGATGGACAGCAAGGGCACCCATGCTGTCACGTAGCTTCATTTTTTTCCTGAGTTGGCTTTCATGGGCATGAGTTGGGGGAAGCCCTGAAGGGGCTGGAGCTGGGTAGAATATGCTCTTCAAGTCTGACATGTCTGCAGGGTTTTGGTTGGCTTCAGTACTATAAAAAATTGCTTTCTTGATTAAAATGGCTGCTGGGCCGTGCCTTGCCCCTCTCCTTTGAACCTTGTCCATTCTCCATTCGTGTTGCTTTCAGATTGAGAGCAGAGATGTGAAAGTGCCCTTTACTGCTTCTGGACATGCAAACTGGTAAGCAAGAGAAACATCATGACCCTCCACATTTGTGTAAGAGGTCACTCATTTACTGCAGAATTGCAGTCCTGCAGTACCAGGGGTGAGAGCATCCTGCAGTGCCACAGCTCGGAAAGGCTGGGGCTGCCTGTCCTCAGAGCAGTGCTGAGGGCAGCTGCTGCTGTGGGCTTTACAGAGGACTTGGAGGTATTTCTTCCTGGCTCGCACCAGCTGGAAGGGCTGAGCTGTTTGTCTCCATGTCTGTCCTTGCTGAACACTGCTGTTGCTAAGGTTGGCACCCAAACAGACTGCGAAGCCAGAGGCAGGAGGTTTATAAGATCATATCTCATAGTCCTGAAAACCTCTGTTTTTAAACCACTAAATTCTTGGTAGCTCTTGCAGGCCAGTCTTTTAGGGGAGAACAGTGCTCAGTGAAAAATATTATCTGGGCAGAAAATGCTGATTAAAATACAGCCTGCTTTATGGAGCTACCTTAGTAAGGAGGAGACAGTCAGTCCTTTCCCTCCCTGTGCCATGGGGTGGAAGCAATCATTTGTCAGGAATGGGAGCTTTTTCTTTTCTTTTTTTTTTTAAGAAAGACTGCAGTTGGTGTGCTGCGCTCTGAAAAGCCAAAAGCAAACAGAAGGGTCATGACTGTCTTCTTCCTCCTCTCCAGCTTCAGGGGAGGAGGAGGGAGTGCAGCACACAGGTTTCTAACCCATCAGAACAGGGTATGGCAGCTGCAAACACTTTGCTTTCAGATGGAGAGGTAATTTCAGCACTTCTGTGTGCTGATGTTTTGCAAACTGCACTTGTTTCAGAGGCACTTTTTCCACATGTGCATGCTTGGACAAAGCAAAATATTTTTGCTTAGGATTCTTAGGCTCCCCTTTGAGCCTCTCTTGCTGTACAGAGATTCTTGGAGTTCTTCAGGCTTTCTTCTAGAGTTTCTTTGCACTGACTCAGAGGAGAATTTCATATGTACGGTGGCAAATTGTAGTTTGACAGAATGGTGTAAACCTGGAGTTGTTCCAGGGCAATAACTGAATCAAAATCTAGAATGGAATTACACTGCTATTTCTAGATCTTGAACTTTCCATGATTTTGTTCTAATTTCCTTTATCTTGCTCTGCATTATGTTTTAACAATGCTCAGAATAAAACAGATTTGTTTTTATAGTGAGTATTTTTAGAAAAAATATGACTTTGACTAACTGTTTTTACATATTTTTGTTTCATATACACTTTTTCCATGTTACTCCTGTGTATAGCCAAGGACAGGAGTGTGGATATGGCACTGTGCACATGGCCAGAATATCCATGCTTATTCTTGGGCCTTTTCTTCTGTTTTCTCTCACTGAGGATTTTTGCTTTGCAGGATAAATGGCCATCATATCCCCAGAAGAGGCTCCGTGAATGTATGGTAATGCAAACGTGCAGAAAGGCTTCTTTTAGGGTGCCCTGTATTATTCCTATGTAAACATGTTCTGGCTGCTGGAGAATGCAGGTTGCAAACATGAGCTGTTAGTTCTCTGTGTTCTTTGGCATGCAGTTTTGGATTATGGTAACTGATTGCAACCACATTTAGAACTCGCAGTTTTTTGTATTTTTTTTTCTTTTAATTTCTTTCCTTTCGTCTTCTTTCTTTTCCTCAAGCTGTGGCTTAAGCATGGCCATGGATCACAATGGTGGAATTGCTTCATCCCAAAGCACTAGGGTGGTGCTATTGGGTTATCCAAATGAATAAACTCTTGTTGGCTTGACCGTAATTTGGCCTTATTTAAGGAGCAGTTCCTAAACAAAGTACTGAGAATAATTAACTATTCAATTTTAACATTCTTGTGGTCTCAGAAAATAGTAAAACTCTTCCACAGATTCCAAACTACCATAACCAGAATGCCACAAATCTCTTCCCTCTCAGTGTGGGCTGAGATGAATCCCTGTTCCTGGGATCTTTGCAGCAGAGGGGCAGATGGGTCCCTGCTTTGGGTCACCCTTTTGCTAAAGTGACAATTAGACAAGACTGTGCTCAGCCCCAGTGGCTGCTGCTGCCAGCACTGCTGGGTGAGGGATTCTTAGTCTCAGGAGGTGTCCTGCAGTGCACATGAGGGTATGGCAGTGTATTATTTTAATTGTTGTATTTCAAAATGAAAAGGAATATGGTTTTTGATATCAGAATAGCTGTTGCCACGTATGGACAGGTGCCTTTCCGGCTCACTGGGTTAGAAAGGAGGTAGGCTATCTTGCTTTCTAACAGATTTAGGAAAAGTAGCAGAAATGGAAGTATTTAGCAGATGAGCTGAATTCTGGAAGAATTTTTGAAGTAATTTTTAAATATATTTACTTGTTTTTTATTTCTAGAAAATTAATTTCTCTTTCAGTAATGATTTAGGAAACCCTCTCCACTTACTGTTGAGAAAATCTGTTATAATGGCTGATTTTGAAGATATTTTTGAAAATATACATGTATTTGTGTATACAGCTGTATGTAAGTATAAACACTTTAAACCTGTTTCAATGGCATGAAATAATAGTTTAGTTAGTGATTTGTCCCAACAAAAGTCTCCCGCTGAAGACAATAGAAATTCTGTGCACAGACCCACTGGGGGCCTGGGCTGCAGCAGCCTCAAGGAAAAATCCTAAATTCTTTCATGATTACGTGTTTTGACTATAATGTTTCACTGTTGTCTTTGTAATTTAGCCATTCTTACATCAAGTTAACAATGGTTTTTCTGCTTGGATCTCTATAATGATTTCTGCAAAGCTCAGTTTGCTTTCCTATGTGGTTGTGTCTCATGTGGGGTTTTTAATTTTGCCCCAAGTTCAGCCTAAACTACTTCATTTAAATGCATTTCACATCAAAGTCATGGCAAGCACAAATGTTTTCCTTGGTTTTTAATGACATTATAAAGTTGGTAAAACATTATTTAACACCGGACCTGGGTTCCTCCACCTAAAGAGAGTTCCTGCCAGTTACCTGAATTTGTAAAAATTGGTGGATAAAGTAATGTTGTTTATGGAGATGGGAATAAGTAAAAATGTGGATTTGGGAGAAGAAATTCATGAGGGAAAAGCTTCAAGGCCTTCTTGAGCCAACTCCTGGCTTTCTAATCCAGTCTACCAGAAGAGGTCCTTTTGATGCACAGTAAATGATGCTTATCAATTGAAATGGAAATCCATTATTTACATTAGGGACTGATGATTATCAAATAGGCATCCGTGATGAAAGACCTACATGTCAAGGAGCTCATCTCCAGCAGCTTAGCTTCCAAGCATTGATGGTTTTGTCCCTGGTGCTAAGGGGGATTGAGGGTGTTCCTGAGGGCACCCCATCTCTGCTATATTAACAGCAGTCTAACATATCCATGAATTTTCCACCTTTGCCAGCATGGAATCAATTACTCTTTCTGTCAGTGCAAATCCAGTGCTGTTTGAAGGGTGCTTGGAAGATTTGTGAGGCATTCTGATAATTGCAAGGATAAATTGCTTTCCTGCTTAGCTGGGGAATCCTTTAATTATGCTGTTAGAAGCTTAGCATGGGTAGAGCTTCAGCTGGCTGCCTGGGACAGACAGCATCAGCTGATGCTTGGAAGAGGAAGGGATGCACTTTATTCTCTGTCCACATCTAGCTTTGTGCAATCAGTGCTCTGCATAGGGAGTCACAGCAGGCAGTGGGGAAGTAGGTAACTACAGTCAAACCGAGCTAGATCTTAAAATGTCGGGTAGTAAACTGTAGGAAAAATCTTCATCCCAGTAGATTTCTGTACTGCCTTCAATACTGTGTAGGGAGTATGTTGTGAATGGGGAGCATCAGGAATGCAGTGCATGTGGTCTGGCTGTGGTCCTTTCAGGCTGACTTGTCCCAGCAAGAAGGGGGAAGCCTGGGGCTCACCTCTGCAAGGCATTTCCTATAGCAATTCATCACGCCTGAAAGCGAGCAGGCTGGCAGTCTGCTGCTGCAGCCACAGCCCATGGCAGAACGTATTCCTGTTTCTGTGCAATTCTTTCCAAAGGCATTATCTATTGAACACAGTTTCTCTCAGGAGGAGCCAGAGGTTTTTGTGTGTAA
The DNA here is from genome assembly GCA_013396655.1 of Campylorhamphus procurvoides. Lineage (NCBI taxonomy): Eukaryota > Metazoa > Chordata > Aves > Passeriformes > Dendrocolaptidae > Campylorhamphus > Campylorhamphus procurvoides. The sequence continues at coordinate 2,106,120 of WBMV01002345.1, forward strand.
CTTCTGCACTCTCATGAGGAAGACAGAAAACATGGAAGGTATTTTCTACCTTCTGCAGTTTTTTTTTGGTGTGCAGTTGCTGGTAGGCAGCTCGCCTGCCAGTTTTCCTGCAAGTTGCTGTCTGAGAAATCCCCCTCTGCCCTGTGGCACATAGCAGGGGCAGCACAGAGGATGAGCCCACAGTGTGACCCCCCAGTGAGTGCCTTACAGCCAAACTGGTGGGTCCCAGCCAGGGCAGGTGGACGCTGTGCTGCAGAGCACGTTTGGAAGGGCAGCAGGAGGTACCTGGAGCAGGGCTGGTGGGCAGGAGGGGGGGATGTGACCTGGTCCTGGCAGTGTCCTTGGCTGGGTGTCAAAAGCTGTGCAGAGCTTTTCAAGTAGCATGAGCCAGGCTTATTTAAAAGAGACTTTCTATTTTAACTTAGCTATAATGTATGTTTTACTAAGTCATAGCAATGCTATGGTCTAAATTGAGTCATTTGCCCGCTTGGAAAATGCCCTAGTATTGATTTTACAATATCCTCCGTTTTCTTAGCCATGGTTCTCCACAGAAATCCCTGAGGAATCTCTGCAAGCCTTGTTGTGAAATCATGTGGAGTTTATTGATTTTCACAGGATAGATGTCTGATTCCTCATTATGTTCTGTATAAAACATCTTCAACTACTTGTGCTGTCAGAGATGTTGGCCAGCAGTGAAATACACACTTGTGGAAACAGATTTATTACTTAAAATTTTGAGAGCAGGAGGCAACTGTATTAGTTACTGTGATATAAAACAGCCCATATCGAAATGTTTAGGACTGCTGTGCATTCTTCAGGAATGTATGGAATTGAAGAGCTGGGCTTAACAACTTTGTTCAGTAATTATAGTATGGTTCATATTTAACGAAGGTGAATCAAATCACCTGTAATGATGAAATAGGGGTAGGACCATTTGTGACAGTTGCAGCTTTAGTTTACCAGGTTATTGTGCATGAAATTAGTTAGTAACTAATGGGGTTTTATGCTGTGATATGCTATGATAACATCTGGTTTTGTTTTTTTCTGCTTATGACTCTTGGCTTTATCCCAAAAGAAGATGCACCTTTTCTATGATAATCAGTTGGGTTTTCCAGCTGTCAAGTCACAGAGCAAGCTCATTTCAGACCTTAGATTTCTGGCTGTGAGTCGAAAGTAACTCAGCTGATTTCAAAGAAGCTATTTCGTATATTTTTGCATATATATCTGATGGAAAGGTTCATCATATCATCCCATGTAAAGAGATCTGGCCATCTGCCTATATATTGTATCATGAGAACTAATCTTGGCAATGGAAGTTTTATCTGTTTCAATGCAGACTTAGGAAATGATGACTCCCATGATTTTTTTGCAGTTATCTTTCTCTCTGACTTTCCCTTAGGCATTCAAGTACTATCTCTCTAGAGGAGACTTCAGCAGCAGACATTAGGAATGAGGAAAGAGTCGTATGATATGAGTCATTAAATAGCAATAAAGAAAAAAAGTGATAAACTAGAGCTGTCTCAGAACAGGAACCACCTATTGTGAATTTTCATTTGCTTATGCTCAATGTCTGCTTCTCTCTCTCTAAATTAGAAGCTGAAAGATGGGTTGGTGAATGGACATTGCACCATTTTGTAATTAGTAAAAGCTTTGGTCGTGTCACAGAAGTGAATCAAATGTCCCTATTTCATTCCTTCCACATTTTAATTTCATTCATCTTAGGTTTCTTGCTTACAAAGATAAGCATTGCATTTAGGAGGGAAGGAAGGGCTGTACTAGCAGCTTCTTTTGACAGCCAGCTTCAGTTGCTAGAGGAAAAAAACCCACCCCTCTCCCCCCCGCCCTTAAATCTATCTTGCAGTAAATTATTTCTGCTGATTCCAGAAGGCTGCGATGTGAAGGGCAGAGTTGCATCCAGGATGTCTCTGGTTGGGGCTGCTCAGAGGCATTTGAGATGATGGCTGAGCTGTGTCCTGGGAGGAAAACATAGGTGGCTTATTTGCAAATGAACTTGAGGGGAAAATCAGGCAGAATTTGGTCCATGGTGGCCTGTTTTTCAAAGGTGAGCTGCTGCTGTGACAGGTGTGGGACAGCCGTGTGCTGGGGGCAAGCTCTCCATCTATCACGGCTGCAGCGAACGAACAGTCCTTACTGCACATCCGCCCGCAGAATGCAAATATTTAAGGGGTTCTGGTGGAGAGCAAGGCTCTTTCAAGAGCCTTCTGTTTATAATCATTCACAAAAGTGAATGTTTCCTATTATCCCAGGAGTGTGTGGTAGGTTCCTTGCTTAAGCACTTTGCTGAGGTCATATGAAAAGTGTGGGGAGCTGGTGAGCTCAGTTTGCTGCTACTCATGGGGCACTTGACCACTTCAACTCAGCTTTATGTTCCCATGGCAGTGAGCTCTGTGGGCTTGTCCCAGCCTCCTGCTGTCCTCTTCCACTTTGAAAGGGATTGGACTTCACCCTCTGTGAAATGTGGTTGTGGCACATGTCCTGTATAAGGTGAGGAGCTGACCTGGTCCTGTTCATTTTCAAAGAACAAAGTTCAGCTGCCTGCAGATGTTCCTGGTTGAACCACAACTTTTAATAGAACACAGGGATTGAAAGGTATTTGGAATATTTTGTTTTTGATAACTTTGAGGGCAAAACCAGATGATGGCTTTGTAGCTTGTTCAGTGAAAATGCTGGACCCTGCTAGTGACTCCTCTGTGGAAGGATGATGTGGTTTCAGCACACTGTCACCATTTCTAAACTTCTGGTTGAAGCAAATGGTGCCACAAAAAGCCTTTGGCATGCCACAGCTGCTTCTCATGGCCCCTCATGTGATGAAATTGTATGGAACAGGGAGCTCCCAGATTTCTTACAAAACCTCTGTGGGATTATTTTTTTTGCTTTGCGTTTTTTTTTTTGTTTTTCTGATGACTTCACCTTGTTCTTTTTTTTAAAGACATTTTTGCCACCACAGAACAGGCACAGTTGTAGTGACCTTACTTTGTACCACTGTAAATATTTAGAGCATCCCAGGCTTAGATGAAGTGAGCAAACACACCTTGCAATAGGCCCTGAACCCCTGAGGTTTTCCCAGAGGGGTACAAGTCTCCCATGCAGCAACTTTGGCTTTTCAGGCAGTTTCTTGTTTGTCTAGACTGATGCCCACATATGAGTCATGTCGGAGCAGGAGCCTTGCCCAGTGGTGTGGATTGATGAAGGATGAGTGCATGTCTTGTTGAATTAAGAATGCATTGTTTTATCCTGCCTTGTGTTATATTTGACACTTGTTTATGGTCTGATATAAGGTTAGAATGAGATAGTATTTTTTCATCTCTTTAAAACAGTATGGTTGGGTTATTGAAGAACACTGAATACTCAGCTAATTTGATCTAATTGGCATTTATTCAGATAGCAATATAAAAGTGGACTCTTGATTAAATTTCTTAAATATACCATGAGCCATTTACCCTTGAGACAAAACAAGACGTGAAAACATTCTGGGAGGCTGGCTAGCAATTTGGAAAGCTTACAGTAAAATAGTAATGGATGTTTGACTTTTTTTATGTAATGAAATCTCATTTCTGTAGTTGAGATCCTTTGTCCAAGATATTCACTTCTGCTCTCCATTCCCATATATTGTATTATCCAAGAGGAAAAGGAGCAGTGCAACTAACCCAGCTGATCAAAAGGGAGTTCTTAAATTTGGGAGTGATTTTTTTCTTATTCTCTGAAAGATATGGTCCATGCATAAACTAATTTTCTCCATCTTTACCACCTTTCATATATGTGGCTTATGCTGAATGTGAGTGCTGCTGCTGTTAAAAAAGCAGGAACACAAAAATCCCTGTTGCCTCTCAGTGTCTGGGAGGCAACTGAGGAAGAAGTGGAGGTTTTCTGATGGTACAGGGAGTACTTTGCCCTTGAGACAGGCCAGATCAGAGTGATGCAACTTCAGCACTGGCTTGGAGTTACGAGATACTGCAAATAAATAAATAAATAGTAATTTATTCTCCTGTGATGGCAGTGTACAAGTGATACCAGAAGAAGATGCTCTCAGTTTTACAAGCTCCTGCTTGCCTGCCCCACCCTAGTTTCTGATTCCTTCTCTGTTTAAAATATGCTATTGGTTTATGTAAAGAAACTTGATTATTTACGTTAAAAAACCTAAATAAATACAAACTTTCCAGTGCTAAACATTCCAAGTTACCCACTGGTGAGGATGGGTTGCAAGTCTGTCTCTGTCGCTGATGAACAGGGGACAAGTTTGTTACAGGCTGGCTCTGGAGCTTCGTTCTTGTGATGTGAGAGGTGAGAGAATCAGCTTGTAGAGTTGGAGGTTCTCTAGTTAACCAGGGACGTGCTGACTGTCACCAGAGTCTCATGACCACCGTTTATATGAGGAATAAAAATGTATCTTATTGTGTTAGGCTGTCATATGACTGTTTCCAAATCCAGTGTATCCCAAACTGTAGGCTCTGTGAGATGGCTTGACTGGTGTTAGGTAGGTGTCTGCTACAAGAGTGTCTGTATTTGGCCACCGAGTGGCACTCTAGATGCAGCAACCTAAGAGGGGAAGGGTTTATTTCTGCCATCAGGTTTCAGGGATCTAAAATAAAGTTATTTGCAATTGTGTAGACGCCATTGAATCAAATTGAATTGCTGAAGGTTAAATTACTATCTTCAGAAATGTTTTTATAATATCCGTCTTGACATTTCATTATCCCAGTACAATATAAATATCAAATTTGATTAGCTGTCAAGCAGCAACAAAAATAAACCAATGTATTTCCATCATTTTTACTCCAGAAAAATAGGATGAGGAATCATAAAAATTAGCAGACTGCCAAAGATAGATTAAAGCTTAAAAATATCCATTGAAAATGGTATTTGGTTGGGTTGCTAGAATACTTTTAACCCCAGAAGGTGCCATTATGAAGAGTGTTGGTGTTGAAGGCAGATGTTCAAGCTGCTGCATTCATTGCTGGGTATAACCTTCTGCAGTGTGGGCAGTGCTAGCTTTTTCATCCAGCTTTAGTGATCCTTCCAAGATTCTTTTTGGGCACTCTGAGATTGCACTGTGTTTGCAGGACTAAAACCTCCCAGTAGCTCCCAAGATTTGTTTATACTCATGCAGAATTCAAATAAAACATCAAATTGACCTTGTTAGCAAAACTATTGAGTGGGCAACTGGCTGTACCCATATTTCTAAATTAAGATCCTACAGGTCAAGGAAAGCTTTGATGTGAATCAAATTTGAGTTACCCTAAATTTGAATATGGTGCTATGTGCTGGAATTTAAGCAGCGCAATATTTAAAACATTTTTCAGTGTCACAACAAATCATCCATCATACTCCGTGGATCTGGAATTGTTTATAACAATTTTTATTACCATGAACAGTTTCTAGTTCATACTATAATTACTATTCAAACTACGTGACATCAACCTAATTCTCTTTTGTGAGATTAATGGGTGACTCCAGCCTACTGTTTTGCATATGTAACTGTGAAGGCAGCTGTTGGAAGAGGAACTTTAGCAGTATTTCTGAATAGATGCACTTGATAGAGCTCCAGTTCCTAATGAAGATGAGATATGTCTGCAGCTAACGAAGAATTACGATTCCCTCTAGAGCTGTGTCTGTCACAGAGCATTGTTAAGTTTAACGACTGTTTTTGAAAAAGTGGGTCCCATCCACTGCAGATCATTTTCTTGTTCCACATGGTGTCTGGTAGTGATCACACAGCCCTGGGCAGGGTAAATGACTGTGGCTTCACTGACATCTGTGTGGCTATGGATTGGCAGTGGGCACAGACATCATCCAGCTTTCTCTAAACTGGCTTTTAAATATCAACTTCCTGTGATGGGAGGCCACATCAGACTGGGACTGAAATTTCAGAGTTTCAGAATTCTTTCTTACTTTTTTTTCTTGCCTGCAAATGTCAATCATATTTTCTGTTGCCTTGGTATTTTCAGGAATCTTTGATTCTTTTCAAGTTGTGTAAGTTCATCTCACAAGTGACTGTGTCTGTAGATGGATACCCCGGGGTGACATTAAATACACTAGGGATTAGCATGCAAACACTTCAAAACCAAAATCTTTTATGCTTTCTGGTTTGTACTCAAGTGGCAAGGAAGGCCATTACTTTCTAGGCTGTTGCTTAATTGAGATAAAAGGAAACATCAGCTGAAGTTATAAAATTTATAAGGGATTTGTACTGCGTTATAAGCTGCGTCCTTAATGGCTGATAATTGCAATAATTTTGTAAGTGTGATGTTCCTTTTTCTTGGCAGCAGAACTATAAAACTGGTTTAACAGCAGTGCAGCAGAAATAGTCTATCCTCTAAAGGCTTAAGATGGGAAAGCATTCTTCATTTTTATCTTAACAAATGAAGAAACCACTATATTTTCCTTCTAAGTAGCAATGAACTGTCATGGGAAAATGTATGACTAATTTCTCTTGAGTTTCTGTTCTAGAACCTGACTTCCAGTGATGATTTAGGGCTTGAAAGAGGCATTAAGGAAGTTAAGCCAAACATTTTGAAACCTTTAAGACTGTCTGTGTAACCTGCTGGATTTCTTTACTACTTTGTCCTGGGTTTTCATTGCTACTGTCTGACAGTCACACAGCAGAAATGTGCATTTATATTTTAGCATTTAGCATAGGGTGGTTATAAAATGCTGAGCTGTTACATACTTGGATCACTCTGGATCTGCTTAACAAATAAACAAAAGGTCTGATTCTCTGCCTCTGGTCTGGACGAGGCGCTCAGAATCACCTCTGAAAGAGCAGGTGCTGCTCCAGCCCATGTCCTGGTGGCTGAGGAGCTCTGCCAGCTGGTGCAGAAAGATGGGAAGAGCATATGTGGACTCCAACTCTTGCTGGCTGGGGGAGCCCTGGCACATGGTGGGTGTGGGGACACTCTTACTCAGTGTAGTTTGGGTGAAGGTGGCAGCAGCATGGGGTGCTAAGGAGGGTGTGGGTAGCTGGAGTTGGGCTCCCCGCTGCCACCTCTTCCTGGGGGGGTGCAGACCCACCTGCACCATCCTCCCTGCTTGGCCAGCCCGTGGTGGTTAGAATGTTTTCTGGGCTGTGACTGGGAGCTGGGAAGGTGACATTCACAGTACAGCTGTGCCAGTGCTGTGGTGATGTCAGGCACTTTCTGTGACGTCTGTGAGTTTCTGTGACTTCTTGTGATTTCCAGATATTGTTGGTCGCTCTGTCTTAGCATACAAAGTCCTTTTCCCTTTCTTCTTCTGACAGCCTAGAGAGATCATGCATGCCTTGCACAATAACTTCTCTGAATCTAACTAATCTAGCCTGTCCAAACAAGTGTGTCATCTCCATAGAACCATGAGCTTTCCTTCCTAATTGGCTTGTTCATGCCAGAAGACTTTATGAGGCAGCAGAATGGATTTTGGTCCCTTTCTGGTTTGGTGCACTTACACCTATTACAGTGGTGTCTGAGCTACATTAGGGACAAGCACAGTATTTATTATGGTTTCTGGCTCTTACTCTACCTCTGGCATTATGACTTCACTTTCATCTGTTATGGAGATGCTGTAGTAGCACCCCCATATTTCCCTACATGCCTTTGATGTACTACTGCTTGGTGCATAAACCTGGTGTTTCAGGCATCTTGTTGGACGTATTAAACACAGATTTCCTCACTGAAATACAGTTTATGAAGCCCTTTTTAGTATTTTGTCAGGTCTCTGTGAGCTTTCCAGATTTGTGTTTTGGTCTGAGTCCTTTAATGCAAGTGACCATGGACTGTGCTGCTGAAGATAGAGGTGAGGGAGTAAACATCTGAAAGGCTTCATCATTAAAAAACAGAGACTGCTTCAAATGACAGACATCAGTGCGCGAGAGACTGTGCTGGCCTCTACAGTTCTACTTTCTGTGCTCTGTGCCAGAGGTTAAAATTATGTTTGTTTCTTCCATTTCACAAATGCTGGTGACCAAAAGGCAGAGCGGGTCAAAGTCCAAACAACCTTCCTCTTAGGCAATGGCTTAGAAATAACTTGGGGCAGTATGAAATACCTCAGATTGATGTCTGCATGACTATTTGGTATTCAAATCATGAACAGGAATCTGGGCTTTGCAGTTGCTTCAAGTCATTTTACTGGCTAGCTTATCTTGGTTATGATAGATCAAACAAGACCCTATCATAGAACACAAAGTTTTTGGAAAGTAGTATTACTGCTGTTGCTGAGGGGAGGAGTTTTGGTTTTCCTCTGTGGCCTGTGCTAGCAGGAGTGTGTGTCTTACCTCATGTGTGTTCCCAGGGCCCCCAGCTCTGCTCTTGGTTTTCTTCCTGACCAGCTTTTACACCTTCTCTTGTTCAAGGGTGTCAAAATTCCCCTTTCCTTTCAGCTGTTGCTGAAGTCACTCAGAAGGGGAGTGAGGAAGACCACTGCTATGCTCTGCTGCCAAAGCACACAGTAAATTCACATGGGCTGACATGGAGCACTGGGAACACCAAGGTCAGTTGTGCTCTGTGACCTTGCTGAGTTCCTGCTCTCTGTTACTTTGCCATTAAAGAGTTGCACACCAGTCTGTCTCTTCAGTTAAAAAAAAGTGCGTCATAGAGCCCAATACTTTCTTAGTAACTTCAAGCTAATCATCATAACTCCTTTCAACCAGGAATTCAGAGAGACTTCAGAATATGAGGTATTTGTTTTTTTGACAGTGCTGTGCAAGTGATACTGTCCTTCAGGTGTGATTAGGGCTTTGTTCATCTGAGAATCATCTGCTGAGAAGTGCATATGTAAGTGGAAGAACCTGGGATTATAAGAGTTCACACTCCCTATCTAGTTACATAGTGCTCAAAGAGAATGACAGTACACGTACTTAAGTCAAGGTCTTTAAGTGTTATGAAAGCTGCTGTGTGTGTCCTTAGCCATCTATGTGGAAGGATTTGTGTTACTCTATTGTTGACTCTTTCAGAATTTTTCCAGGCCTAAGAAGACTGTGCCATTTGGCAAAGCCCAGAGCTTTATCTCCATTTCCACACTTGCTGGACACCCTTGGATACAAATTTCTGGTTTTTTGTGATGTGTGTGTTTACTTCATTTTCTTTTCAAAAAAAAAAAAAAAAGGTGCCTGAAAGTGGCAGCTTAATTGTTGGAATTGGAGAAAAATGCAAGCAAGATGAAACCTGCTCTTTCCATTGCATCCTTGATTTAATTAGATTTTGTTATACCTGACATTGTGTTGTGTAAGAGTTTTAAGTGTTAGCTGGAAAGTGTGAAGGACGTTATGTCTCCTTTGCCTAAAGCCTAAAGAGTGTTTTCCTTTTAACGAGAAACTCCAGAGCAGTTTGGACACTACATCAAAGAGAAATGTTTGGTTTCCTGATCTCTTCCAGACAGTTTTTAATACCAGTCCAAACCCAATCTATAAGTAGCAGCCAAAGTGATTTTTGCCTTCTCTAAAGTTCTTACTTGCTAAACTTAATCATGCTGGGTATGTGTTTTTCCAAAGGGCAACAGCTTTATAAAATGGAGAGTAGATTTTGCCTTGGCATGTGGTACCATGCCGTCATCCTCTTGGACCACCTCCAGGAGAGCACAGGTGGCAGTTCTGCTGGGATCTCACAGCTTCTCTGTTTTTATTACCCTTTCTGGCTGGTATCCTCTGCTGTATGACCCACCCTTGAGATGCACTGGTTTTTTGGAATTTCTTCATGGAATTTCTTCTGTTCACCTTCTAAAATTTCATCCCAATATCTTAAATTAAAAGTGTCTGGGTAAACCTTACAGTCTTCTTTCTAGTCATTGGTTTATGATCACATTAACTACATCTGAGTGATGGTAAGGAACACGGGGTATCCTTATGGATCATCCAGGGACATCCAGGCACTTCCCTATGATGGGTGTCCTCTGGTTTGCAATCCGCCCTGGAAACAGCTGCGTATCCCTCAAGAGCTTTCTCCAGGTCATGTCGTGGCTCTTCCCCTGTTCCATGTTTCCAGTCTTTCCTATACAAACTTCCCATGGCTGTGGTTTTTGTAGCTTCCATGCTGTGCCTGGGCTCTGTCACAAGCTGCTCCCACCTCTTTCCATCACCCAGCTGGCGCAAGCAGTGCTGCTGTGGGGCACTTGTCCATTGCCGGGACTGTGCTTTCCTGGGAGCAATGGAAAGAAGCAGAGCAAATGGCAGGCAAGAAAGAAGGCGGATGTAAGAAAGTGGTGACGTTATCTTGCTTAATGTGTGCCTGTTCATTGTATTTGCTGATTCTTGGATGTTTATGTAACCAGCACCTGGTCTGCAGAATGTGTGGGAGTGTAGGTGCTGTTGGGACATCTCTTAGTGACACTGCCATGAACCAGGCAGTGTCCCAAGTGCTGCAGTTGCTGGAAAGCTGCCTCTCTTTTTGTAAGAATAGCACTCTAGCTATCTAGAGGCCAATTTCTGTTTCCATTAATTGCACTGCTTGCTCAAAAATTGCCCATGCAGTTTCCCCCAGTAGTACCATTCACCACTTCTCCTTCTAAACTCCGAATTTGGGGTATACAGGGACACATAGGCAGCTGCTGGTTATGTTTTAATGATGCAGCTTGCTAAATGCTTCTTTAAAAAGAAAGGTGATATAAATAATTCAATGGAATTATTTTGTAGTATATATATGTGTGTAACATAGCCTGTTGAAATAGCACAGTGTCACTTTAAGCATGCAGATAGGAAGCTGTCTGTTTGCACTGCTGACCAATTTGGGATCTTGGGAACGTAAGGCAGTGACAGGCATTCTGATGCATTAATGCTATTTCAGGGCGTTAGCGAGTTCATCCCCAGAAGGGCTGTGCTGCAGCTCACCAGTGCATATTGCATGATCCTGCTGCCAGGGGAGGGGCTGCCTTGTTTTTGCTGTAGTTGGTTTAAGTGTGGAGATTTTTAAAATCTCTCTGGTGCTTTTGGGAGAAGGGGAGATGCAGTTGTTTTGTATCTACTTTTTTAAATGAAATTAAAAAGCTTACCTTGCTAACGACAAAACGTGAAGAAAAATTGTAACCTGTATTGTCTGCCATAGTATCTGGTTTTTCAGATGGGGCCTAGCGTTTATTTCAGCTTTTTCTCCTTGGAAAAGGTAAACAAGATCCTCCAAAGAAGCGTCATGTGCTGGCTGCCCTTGCCTGAAGTAAGAAACTCTGCAGGGCTTTTTGTCTTTGGTGGTTTTTTTTGTTTTTTTTTTATCGCATGAGTTTATTTTAGATGCAGTATGTTTTCTTGTAAATAAGATGCCCTCCCAGGAATAGCTAGGTTGGTCTTTTCAGATTTGATTTTTGCATACATGGCTTGAACTTCAATGCTCTTTGTGGGGTTGCACTGTAATTAAAGAATCTTCTGCTTGGTTTTGGCCCAACAAGAGATACCAATTTGTTTTGATGAGGAGAAAGCAGAGGAAAAGAGTGGAAGGCTAAAGGTAGATAATAGGGGACAAATAATACAGTGTGTGCTTGTACTGTAATATCTATATTTTTAACATAAATTCTTTGTTACCCAATATGCTGTTTGCTTTCTATTGTGCTGTCATATTTAAGCTCATGCATAATTAAACTAAAATAGATGTTATTTTCTATTTAAAACTATTTAACCAAAATAATAACAGCTTTGGTAGGAAATTATACCATTAACAGGGACTGAGCAAGGGTTCTAATCCTTGAGTGAAAGTACAGCCGTGTCATAGCGGTGTTGTATCAGGCTCCCTGGGAACAGGAACACTTTGCCTTTGCTTGCTCCCGGCTACATGGAGAAAGCTACAGAATTTTAAAAGACGAGTAATTCCTCATTTGTTAATGCACACACCAATTTCTCTTGCCAAATTTCTGCCTGCATTTTTAGATACTGAAAGAGTGGTCGGCTTGTCTTAGAATGCTTGACACATGTTTCTGTCTGCGCTCTTTTGAGTCTCTCTGTCAAATCTCAAAGCAAATGGAGAGAGCACTCTAAACCCATGGGCTTTCTTGAAATGCCTGGAAATATTCGGTTCCTGCTCTTTGGGGAAGAGAAACCTTCCCCTGTGGGCAGTTTATTCCAGTCTTGACCATTTCTTTGTCAGTTCAGACTCTGCTTCTTTATTCTTGCTTTCTGTCTGATCCTGGAGAGTGCTGGAGAAGGTATTTATGCATGGGTTGGACTCTTAGTTTGACATGATCAAGAAACTATTACGCTCTTAAAAGATCTGCTTACTCTATTAAATAATTTTAATAAATGTATGGAAAATTGTAACTCTAGGATGATGATAAATGAGACTGAATGTTTACTTGTTACAGAGCGTGAAATACCTTGTTGATGGAAAATGTTAGAGTAATTATATATAAAACAATCATACAACTTCTGAGACTTCTGAGATATTTAGCAGATATATAGTGCAGTCACTGTTAGCAATACGTTTATTTTTGGATGGGGAAGCCTTGTTGATCTTATTATGCCAAACAGGAAGGCAGAAAATAGGAATGAGTGGAGCTGTTATTGTGTTTCTTTTACCCTGACTTCTCCTAAAGCAATGTAGGCTATGGAGAGTAGATGAATGTGATGCTCTGCCTGTTCAGTGGTTGCTCTGAATCAGTACTGATCCCACCACTGTGTTTTCCTACTCTTTGTATCCTTTCTTTCTTACTATTCATACAAATACATAAATCCTCTGCAAATATAAATTGGAGCAGTTTTTTAAATCCTGATGGCGGTTTTGTTTGGCTAAGAACTGCAAGACTAGGGCCTTTTATAATGTTATTGATTATTACATTTTTAAAGCATGTATTCATTGTTGCACAAAGACAGTAAATGTCAAGAAAAACAGTGAAGGATTTATTTATTTTCATCATAAGTAGTTTCTTTCTCCCGTAGATCCCTAAAATTTGCACCAGTTTGTCCTTCATCAAACAGATCAACAACAGGGCTACTCGCTGTAGATTTTGTCTTTGCAAAGTCAACTTCAGGGCCAGTGGAAACTATGAAAATTAATTTTCTGCCCTTTGTAAAAGCCATGACCTCTGTAATACAGAGAGATGAACTGTGGATATGAAGGGAGCTCCTAGGAGCTTGCTGTACCACTGGTGTGAATAGTGATTTGTCTGACCTCCAGCCATCTGAATTGTACTGGGGGCAAGCTGCTGTAATAGATGACATAAATTGCAGCAGTGGTAAATAGAGCTGTCCCCAGAGAAGAAGACCTTTGCCCCCATCCCCTTCTTTCCTCCAGACAGTCCTCCACTTGCAGTGCTGCTTTCCAGGCTCTCCCATCCTCGGGTTGGTCTTTCATCTTGGCTGAAGTTAGTACCATAGAAATCTCCATGTCTCAGTTTTTGCTTCAGGTGGTTAAGGTTTCTGGCTGTTTTGTAGGCTCATCACCTTAGAGCTGAAACACATGCCAAGAAAATGGTTTGGAGGTGATGTAATTTTTCTGGGAGAGACACTTAGGTGATGCTGTGATTAAATTAACCAGAAAAAGAAGGGGGCTCTCTCTGTAACACTGTAAAAGACCTCCTGATGCCTAGAGAAATTACCAGGAGATGACCATCTCTGGAGCCCAGATAGCCTGATGAATTCCCAATTCACTCAGAGGGACTAAGGATCTTTTTCAGGTCTGTCTGTGCTCGTTGGAAAAACATGATACAAATGAAAAGTGACTGCATTGAAGACACAGGCAAGAACTAAATCCATTGTGAAAACAGGACTTTGGAGGCCCTGTGAACCATGGCTTTGGAAATTAAAAGCTGTATGGCACTATTGTCTTCCATCATTATAATCTTTGGGGCATATTTATTCCTTTAAAATCTTTTGTTTAGCCTGCTAGCATACTTGCATTGTTGAGTGAGAAGTTTCTGGTTAAATTGTAATATAATGTCATAAACCATGGAAACAGTGAGGTTTTATTCTTTGTTGTCCGTGCAGAAGCCTGTGTTGCTATGGCCTTGATCTAGAATTTGGTAACACAAACAAATGATATATCAGGCATGTTTATCTAAGGGCTCATTTAGCAATAAAAAGAGTTGTTTAACTATATTTTCTTCTTAATTATGTATTTAGTGCTTTTTATTAAGTTGAAATATTGAAGGTCTGTTTTTCATTGCTGCAGCGTAAGAGCCCATCCCAGGGTAGGCACTGTATTTCTTTCTCTCCAACCTTCAAATAAGACTCTTCCTGAACATGCTAAAATTTGTGAGAGCTGGAAAAATCTCAAAGGGTTTTGCGAAGTCACGGAACTCATTTCACACAGTGATTCATTGAGGAGATGCAAAAGTAATGACAGAATGTTTTAATTGGAGACTTCATGGATGTGGGTACAATTGCATTTATATGGGGGTGATTTTTCTCTGTTCCCCCACGCTCTTCAGGGAATGTCTTTCATTTGCAGTGTGTGGAGGATAGCAGAAGGAGCAAGTGCTGCCATTTCTGGGAATCCCTCATGTTTGTGGTTTGTTTTGTAATTTTTTCTTGTTTAGAATGTTACTGGTCTTACTGCACTCAGGGGAGAAAGAACTGAAATAGTTTATTATCATAGCTTTTCCTCTGTTCTTCCTGCCATGTAGGCCTGACACTTCCCTTGAAATACAACCCAAATTTGTAATGATCTTCAGTGGTTCCTGAAGCTGGCTCCCTTCCCTTTTGTTTTTAATTTCAGGTGTTGTCAAGTTGTGCCAGGAAGCAAGTGCAGTTGAGATGTTTGGTCCCCAGAACTGAATGTCTTAGTAATAGAGGCTTTGTTCAATTTTATTACTTGGCATCTTCTTTTGAAAGGAAGAACTAAAGGGGAAATACAGAGATCTCATGGGGAATGTGCAAAGAAGGGAACCTTTACAACAGATCTCTTAGTCATAAAAAATGGTGAAAAACATGCACTCTGCATGGCTTTCTGGGAGTATTTCAGTGTCCAAAGTCTTGGGGAGCATGTAAAAGGCACATGCCTTGGTGGCTGAAGAATATAGCCATTCCCATATCTCCCTTCACATTCTCCATTAGGTACAACTGAAGTTTTTGTAGGACTGGTGCCAAAGTGAACTTTCTGTGGGTTGGAAAGGAAGGGCAACAAAGTAAAAGCAAATAGTCTGTTCCACTCTTCACCCGTGGGCTCTGTCCCTCTGCTATGAGACAACAGCTGTGAGAAACTCAAGACTAAAAAGGTTTCTGAAACATGATGAGGTGCTTAATCAGATTTCCATGTTCAGTTTCAACCTCATGTAAATAAAGAAAGTGTAGTGAAAAAGGCTTGTGTGTAATTTGAACATAAACGTGAAGGTTGGTGTCTGTGGGGAGTTCATGATCATGCAAACTTACACCACTTTATCCTGGCAGAAGGGATGTTCTCAATGGAAAAGTTTTGGAAGGACTTTGTGTGGAGAAAACTTCAAGTAATTGCAATAGTGACTACAGAGTGGATTGGTTTTATGCTCACTTTGCTGGCTTCTTCCACATCCCTCCTTGCCCTATGAAGACTCCTAAAAGAAAATGGGAAATGAACTGGCATATCCAAGAATTAATTTCAACCCAGTGGTAGCTGAATACAGACAAGGGAAGTTATGTGAGGCAATGAAAGGCGACAAAGGAGGAAAGTGATAAACAGCAACATGAAGAAAATATTTGGGAATAAAAGTAATCATCGACTTGTACAGTAGTGTGTCCAGCAGCCCTGCTGAGGTTGTGTGTAATGGATGTGTGTGTTCATTCAGTTATATCTTGCACTACAGCATTTTTAAATCACTGCTAGAATGAAATTGATTTCTTGACTTTTAAATAGTGCAGTGTAAATCTTCCACTCACACCAGGACCTAAGAGTCTCTGACTGCAAACCCACTGCAGTTTGCCAGTTCCACTTGATTTCATTTCAGATTCATCCCAGCAAGCCAAACCACAAAAAGAGCTTCCTGTCCAATGGAGAATGAAATGCAAGAGGCGATCCTTTTGTTGCTAATGGGAGGTTGCAGAGAGCAGAGCTGGCTCTTGCTGAGGTTGTGTTTGGGCTTGGTTAACCATTTTGGCAATGAGGCAGAGACTCCTGGTCACTGGATATGAGTTAGATGCTCTTAGGTCTAACTGAGGGCAATTTGTAAAAAGGCTTTGTGAGCAGCAGCCTGATGTAATGAAAGGTGAAAAGCTTGGATCCTTGTGTTTCTCAGGGTTGTCTTTCCGAAGGAAAGGTTTATTTGCTGCCTTATTTACTCTACACTGGCTGTTTGGCCTGTGGACTCAGTGGGCTTTTACTTGTTGGCGTTTTTTCCTCTCAGACCTTATAAATTAAGCTGTCAAGGGTAACTTTTTTTCTCTTTTGGTATTATTTACTGAATCTTAAACTTGCCAAATGTAGATGGGTTTTCCCCTCTCCTCCGCAGGCAGTAGGTTGGTGATGGGGCTGACCACACAGGGTAAGAAGGGCTCCATTCTTGTGGGCGATCTGGAGAGGTTTTTGTGTTCTGCTCCCCTCCCCAAGTGCCATCAGTGGGAGGCCTGGCAGAGCTCTGCTCTGGAAGGATGAAAGGTTTATTTGGCCGTGAAGAGGGGCTCTGGGATTTCTGTGTGAGTGTGGGCATCTCACTCAGAGCTGGGACAGGATCTCAGAGATGTGCCCTGTGCTTTGATGTCCATCGTCAGCAGTCCCTGGGCTGTTTGTCCTGCATGGTGTCTGAGGAGTGAGAAGTTCTCCATGGGTGAGTTCTGCCCTCAGAAAAGCCCCATGCCTGAGGTGCTGCCCTGGCACAAGTGGGGCTGGGCATTGGGACGCCCACCCTGGACCATGGTAACTCATCTGCAATAGCTGCTGCTTGTTAAAGGGCTTCCCTAGGCTACCTCAGGAGCAGGAGCAGTGAAACTGGCAATATGTTCTTCTTTTTACTAGGAATGAGCATTTTTCAAGAAAAGGTATTTTTACAGTGTCCCAGCTCTTCTCTTTCACCTACTACAGCTACGTGAAAGCACGGAGGCTGTAAAACCTGAAAGGACAATGATAGGCTAAAAATAACCAGAGCTCTTGTATCCTTCAAAGGTATTTAGTTAGAGAATTATGTCTGAAGTGTTTACTCTATCATTTTACGCCTTACTTGTGTGGTGAACCCTTCCAGGGGGAGAGCTAAGACAGGATCTGCTGCATATTCACAGCTGAGAACACATGGAAAATAAAGGCACCTGCGAAGGGCTGCTGTGAGCGTGGCTGTGGGGACAGATGGACAGACAGAGCAGTTGCTGCCCAGCGGTTGTTTTGCCTTAGGAGTTCTGAAGATGTAAAGAGTTGAATGCATTTCTTGCTGAGCTTGTTCATTATTTTTGTTTTTGAGGGGGAATTTTAGCTTTGTTTTAAGACCTAGGTTCAGCTTTGTTCCCACTAAAGGAGTCAGATGCTGGCTGTTGACTTAACTGCTGAAGAGGTGCTGACGCTTCCAGCTTTTTCTGGAGCTGCTCTTTGATTCTTTGGAATAAACCAGACATTAACTACTGATCTTTCTTTTCCTCCCCATCCAGTGGGCAGCCATCAGAGTTAATGGTTATTTTCCATTAAACAGTTGCCCAGATCAATCTGTTCTCCCTCTGAATTTTGTCTCAGAAAATGAAACAGTACTTCACATATTTCTGTAAGCCACATTACTGCATTTACTCTCTATATTTGTGTGCTGAGGAGCCCTGCCATTCCCACAAGGACCCTGGTGTTTGTGCTGTGAAGGCTTTGGCTGGACACAGGCAGTGTGGGTGAGGAAGCAGGGACAGGCAGGGGGAAACTGTGCAGCCTTTTTACTTTACTGAGTTGGGGTTTTTTGTGTGTCTTAAGCAAACGTTTCTTGAATGCAGTTGACGGTATTTGTGCAGTGATCCAAGTGGAATGTCTGGGATATTTTTGTTTTTATCTCCAGGGCCAAAAAGCAGTTTCTGGCTCTAAATCCCAGTGTTGCCAGCCTGGGGCTGAGTCACTGTGCTTCAGGGTGAGGAGAGCTGAGGTGGTGTGGTGAGACAGGCACCCTGGCCAGCATGGAGCACTCCCGCTGTGCCTGGAGCTGGATGTGTTAATTAAAGATGTTGAAAATTACTCTACAGCTAAATCTGGATTTGCAGAAATGAAAGCTGTGCCAGGACTTAGGGAGCTGCTGGGCAGCATGCTATGGGCCCTCCCACTTGTATCCCAGCTCTGCTATGGATAAAAAAATACCCAGTTTCAGTATGCAAATCTGTGTGTCCCTCTGATGAGCTCTGGTTCTCCCCAGCTACCCAGCACAGCTACCCAGTGGGCTTTGGGCACACTGTACTTCCAGTGAGACAGGTTTCCTAAGTAGAAGCTTCTCACAGTGTTCACTAGATGATGTGGAAATGAAACTCGCCATGTTCTGGCCTCAACAATACATGTATGGAGTCTGGGTGAAGCTTGCACTTTTTTATACTGCATCTGCTTTTGTATTGCAAACCCACAGAGCATCTGCATGTTTGTATTCCAGCTGCAGTTTATAACAAGACATGCACATGTCCTCCCAAACCTGCTTTTGGCTGCTCTTCTTCAAATCTCCTTTGTATTCATCTTAAATACTTATGTGAGTTTACTCAGTCTTTAGACTGGTGATTCTTGCTTGGCTGGGACAAGCTGACAAACTTCAGGCACTGAAATAGGTTGCCTAGAGTGGTGGTGGAGTCACCATGGCTGGAAGTGTTTGAGTCTCCTGGATCTTGCTCTGGGGGATGTGGTTTAGGTGTCACAGTGGTAGTGCTAAGTGGATATCTAGACTGGATGATCTTAAAGGTCTTTTTCAGCCTTGATGATTCTGTGACGGTTTCCTTGCTGACTGGAGAGTCTATTTCTGTGTATCCTGACACAGACCCTTCCGTATCATGAAGTTGCCACAGAAAAGATCCTGTTTTCAGGAAGAAAATATCTTGCTACCTTTGCTTGCCTCACCTTTAAGTGAGGAATATCTTACCATCTCGATCAAACACTACTGGTTGTACCTGGACCAGATTTGAGGCAAAAGGGATGTTTATTTTAAAACAGTGGTGGACGAAAGAGACAGTGATCTATTACGCCGGTTTGCACAAGATTCAAAACCCTCTAGGGCATTCTCTGGTGGCTGTAAGTATGCAGAATAAATACCTGCTGGCTTGAGTTCAGTGCTCTATTTCTTTAAATTTTTTCACTGTCTTTGCTAATTTTGTTGACAAAGGTTCTCCTTATCTGGTGTGGAAGAAATAGTTATATGAAAGAAATAGCTAAGGAGTTAATTTTACATATGGTCTTTTGATCATGGTCTCGAATAGTGCGAGAGCCCAGAGTCCTGCGTGCGTACACGTTCCATGCCAAGCTCCTGTGCCAAGAGAGCATCTGTCCTCATGTAATGTAGTAATTATGGATCTTTACAACTTGGATCTGTTTTCCTGGAGCCATGACAGTCTATGGACTGGGAATAGGGAACAGAAGGAGAAAAGGTCATTCAGCTGCCTAACTTTAGTGAGGCTTGTGAGATAGGAGCAGTATGGCCATATGGTCCATTGGGGAGTCAGATCTGAAGTCAGATTGACACAGGCAGGAGCTAAGCCGCTGTTTATCTCATGAATTGTGAGTGAACAATGTGAGGTCAATGATAAAAGAATTGGGTATGGAAAAGAAAAACCCTTTAATACTTCTGACAAATCATGCTGTGCTAGAAGTGTAAATGTCTATGGCAGCTGCTATACTGGCCTTTTCAAAGCTGGTAAGCTCTTAACATAGTTATTAAAAGATATTTTCACTTACATTACTGGACTGAAGGGGCTGAAAACAACAATGTCAAAATACTCAGATGCTTTTGTGTTTCCAGGACAGTGCATGAAACATGACATCAATTATTCTTCATGTCCTGTGACATGAAGCATCTCTACGTGTCAGATGAGTGTAGCTGTGTTAAAAAAAGGGCAAAGGCACAGTATTTTTCTGTTGAGGACAGTTTTGTCAGATACTGACACCAGTCTTGGCAAATCTCGAGGGTGAAATAAGGAGTTCTTCAGAATATCTTGGCTTTTACTACAGGTTTGAATGCTTGCAAGCATAAAAGTGCTGAAACTTCAAGTGTATTTTATGTCCTGGTTGTTGACAGTGGCTTGTCAGTGAGTGAAGTTTGCCACAGGAAGACTGGAAAGAATGTGGATAATTTTTAACATACACAAAAAGTGGTTGTGAGGTGAATCTTCCAGAAATTTGTGGGACAGATGGAACATGTAAGCCAAAGGACTGAAAGGGTCGTAAAGAAACAGACTCTTACCCCTGGAAGAAGGTATGATAGGAAATGCTTTTACTGCTTAAGGTTAACACAGTGGCATTGAGCTGGCTTTTGCATTCCTTTTCTCACTTAAAATACAGTAAAGCAAGTAAAAAAAAGCAAGGAAAGGCTGCAAAAGCTTGATCATAATTTATTAATTACAACCAACCTACAGCTACTCTGCCTTGCACTGATGCTAGAATCCCAGAATCATTATGGTTGGATAAGACCTCCAAGATCATTGAGCCCAACCTTTGACCAAACACCACGTTGCCAACTAAATCATGGCATTAAATGCCACAACCAGTTGTTTCTTGAGCACTTCCAGGGCTGTTGATTCCACCGCTTCCCTGGGCAGCCTGGTCCAATGCTAAACAACCCTAGAGGGCAGGGAACACAGCTGCTGGCCTCACTGTGTATTGGATGACGCTTGCCATAGGGCATGCCATGCTTTCACGAATAAGTAATTTTCCTGGACTGTTTTTTGCTGCCAAGTGACTTCCATGGTTCCAGAGGAAGGAAAAGCATTATTTAGTCCTGGTGGACTTTGGCTGGTGGTCCCAGGTGTATTATCACAGGTTCAGTCTGCCCTGTTGCTTTTGCCTGTCTTTGACAATGATTACCCTCCAGTTAGTTAGGCTGTACAGTAGAGCCTGTTCAGGCACTTTTTCAGAGTGTGTTAGCACATGTAATAATAACTGTAATAATAACAATAGTAATAACAACAATAACAATAATCCTAGTACTGCTACTACTGATGTCTTTTTGTGCCCTTCATGTGTGGTTCTTATGAGTATTAAAGATGAAAGTCTGTTTGGGATTTTTTTTAATACTTCCCTGCTGATTTCAATGCTGATACCAGCAATTTTAATGGAAAAGACCACCAGTGGGAATTTTTGCCTCAAAATAGTTTGTTTCTCCATCTGATAATGGGAAGAATCATCTGTTCTTTGACCTTTGGTTGGCAGACTTGGAAATTGAAATGCAAGGTGGTTGTACTCTCATGGCTTTACTCTAATGACGTGCGTGGTCAGTGGTTTCTGGGCATTTGAACAAAGGTGGGTACAGTGTGAGATGTGTTGAGGGAGGAGCTGAAATGCAGGGAGCACTGCTTGTGGAATAACCTTGTTACTGAGAGCTCGAGGAGAAGCACCCTAAAAATCCAACTTTTGCTTTAGTTCATACTGGTACTGTCCCTGCAATTATGCAAATGTTAATATCTAAGTTAATAAATTGGACAGCTTCAGATGGATTAATATTTAATGGGTAACATGTAGATGATACTTAATCATGGAGAAAACTTTTTTCTGAACAGAATGCTGTCTTTTTAGTGTCAAATACGTGGGTCAAATATTTGAGGTGTCTCACCAGCACCTGCACTCCTGTTCTGTTTTTAGTAAGGGACCATAATGTGATGAAATGCTAGACATCTGTCTTCACTAAGAGCTTCAGTGATGCTACTCTTGTCAAATGCTTGTATCTCAACCGGGAAAAAAATAATTGTTCATTTAAAAAGAAACAAAAAACAACGATACTGGTAGGTGTAGTTTCTATGTAAGACACAGTACAGGAGAGACTCTAAAGCAGAGGCTTTGTTTATTCTCTCTCCTGGAAACTCATTGTAATGTCTAAGCACCTTTTAAATATTTATGGATGTGTCCTCAAAGGAAAATCAAATTTATATAATGGAGATGCAAAGTGGTGTTAAAAGAAGCAACTTTCCAAAGGTTCCTACACAGTTATACTGTGACAGAACTGGGACAGTAAATCAGACCAGTATATCTCGCTTTGGTAAACAAGCCATCATCCCATCCTTATGATCAGTTACTTTTGCATTGGCTGCTTTCAGAGTAATTCACTGCTTTTCTTCTTAAAATAAAAATACTTTAAGGAAATACATTATTCTTTTTAGCCTCACCGCAAAGCAGGCCACACACAAATTGATGGCCAACAGGGGGGTGCAGTTGGCGGCTGCAAAGGAACAGAGAAGAACATTAAATTCAGTTTATGCTGCTGTGAGACAGCTTGCTCTGATCTTGCTCCTCACTTGCCAGAGGTGTCGTGAGCATCACTTGGGAGCTGCCCATGCTCCAAGGTGATGATGTTGTGTGCTGGAGTGGATTTGCAGCATGGAGCTCATGGGAAGACGTGTGGTAATGCTGCCTGACTGGGATGGAGCTGCCTTTGCTTTGCCCTCCTCTCCCAGTGCTGGTGCTGCTGCTCAGGGCAGCTCTCCTGCTGTCAGCGGCTTCCTCTTCAGGACAAGCCAGTAATTAAACAGTTCCCAGCATCTACTGCTGTGCACTCAGGAGAGGTGCTGGTTTCTGTGGGCTCCAGCTGACGCCGCTCCTCTACAAACAGCGACTGGTGGCAGCTCTCTCTGCAGCCAGGGATGCAAGGCTGGCTTTGGGCAGCGACAAAGTACATGAGCAAGAGGATATTTTTCTGTTCCTCAGGGTTTAAAGCCTTTGTGCAAATCTCTTTGAAGTCAGCTAAGGACTTCTGGTGTTGCAATGGGCTTTGAATTTGACCCCAAATGTCAATTTACAGTGATTTGTCTTTTGTTAGTTGGCCTGTGAATATGTAACAGTGCTGAGCAAACCTTTGGAGAATACATTGAATGTGCAGATTTGCACAGTGATCTTGATCTGTTCGAAGCAATATGACTGTGGATATATGTTGAAATACCCCCCAGAATGTTACAGACTCATTCCGCTTTGGTCCTGTATGTGCTGTTTGTATGTGTTTACTTGGCACTGTGAGCTCTGAGGTTTTCTTTTAAGTTATTCTACAGTACTTGAGGGAACTCAACTCTCATCACTCATAAAATAAAATAAGGCAAAACGCTGGTAGGTCTTGCCTTATTAACTGCTCTAGCTGTTGTGTTTCCCACTGTTCCAAAAAAAATATAAAGCTTTGTAAGATTCAACATATTCCCAGTGCAAAGCATGAATATTTATAGGCAAAGAATAAGACTTCCCATTTCGAAATGTCAGTCCTATGAAATTGCTTTTTTGGCAGGTGTGATTAATCCACACAGACTTCCAATAAAGTTTTGTAAGCTTTTTCCTTAATTATGGCTTAATTTAGGCCTCTGAGTTTAACAAAACCTATGAAGCTTCCAGCAAAATATTTTTCTTGTGGAAAATTTTGTTTGCATGGATCACAAATCCTGTATTTCTTGCGGTTATAATTTTTTTAATGTGCTTAAATGTGGAAATTACTTATTTTTTCTCTACGTTTCTTAACACATTTACAACAATAAAATAACCTATACTGTGTGCTTAATACAGATTTTTGAAGAAATTAGTTTGGAAAGTGCATGTGTTTACTTTTTCCCTCCAAGTGCCTTGAGTAAAATGTACTGGAGGTTATAAGACACGAAGCAGGAGACGCAGGGTTCTGTCTCAAGCAGTTACTTCTGCAAGACACAAATAAGAAGCAATTTTGCTTTCATACAGTTGTTCTCAAATGCATCATTCTGACAACTGCAATAAATACAATAATCTGCATAATTGTATTTATATGGCATTGACCTGTCTTTTCTAGAGAAAATCCCTTTTCCCAGATAAAATAATCTCCCATTCAGCTGTAGGTGAAAGGAATCCTCATTAGCAGCTGCACAGATTTAGAGCAATGTTTCTGCACAGGCTTAATACAGAATTTTGTTGTGGACCTTTCAGTGAATTTGATATTTGGTGAAAAAAATACAGTAAGGGCTCTAAAAACACCTTGCTTTCCTGTGCTGATTGGGTAACAGAACATTTACTCAGAGAGCTAGGCGGAAAAGCAGAGAGATGATGTGATTAAACTAAGGTAGATTTATTACTAGATTTTTAACAGCATATTTTTTTAAATTGATGTAATAAATATCTCAGCTCTGCTCAAAGGTGGAGTTTTGAACAGCTTTGAGCTATTCCTGGCTTAATACTTAAGTCAAAACAGCAGAAATAGTGGAAAACCAGGATTGTTTTGAAAAATCCTCAAAACATTCAAACTGTTCAAAATACTCTGCTGTGATCATGCGTTTCTGACCCTCTGAAGCCTTGCATTATCAAACTGAAAATGTCTCCATCTCCCTAATAGTAAAGTTTGAAATGTGATAGAAATACATTATCTGAATAATGCAGGAAGGAAAACAAGTGGTTTGCATCACAACTACCTGGGTCCTGCTCCACTGGCGCTTGCACTTGCTGATATAAACGTAGAGGCAGTCAGGGGCTCTTAAGGGTGGGATTTCCAGGGGAGCTGAAGAAAGGGAAATCCCTTGAAACTCAGATACTGGCCATTTTTAACATCTGGGTTTGAATGATGGATTCAGCATCTGAAAAGCAAATCTTTGGAAAGCAGTTTGAAAACTGTTTTACTGAAAGGGAAGGGTAAACGGGGAGTTGTGTTGGGGAGGTACTTTTATTTTCCAGATATAGAAAAGTTCCCTGGGATGGCAGAAAGTAACATTGGAGTCGAAGTCTGTCATCTGTGTTTTCACCTATCTTTACTCTTCTTTGCAGGTTACATATTTGGGTAAGGTTTCCACAACAGGGATGCAATTTTTGTCAGGCTGCACAGAGAAACCAGTCATTGAATTATGGAAGAAGCATACACTCACCAGGGAGGATGTTTACCCAGCTAACGCCCTTCTGGAAATTCGACCTTTCCAAGTCTGGCTGCATCATCTGGACCTCAAAGGTGAGGCAACAGTCCACATGGATACCTTTCAGGTAGCACGTATTGCCTACTGCACTGCTGATCACAACATCAGCCCAAACATCTTTGCTTGGGTCTATCGGGAGATCAACGATGACTTGTCCTACCAGATGGACTGCCATGCTGTAGAGTGTGAGAGCAAGCTGGAGGCCAAGAAGCTGGCCCATGCCATGATGGAGGCCTTTAAGAAGACTTTTCACAGCATGAAAAGTGATGGGCGGATCCACAGGAACAGCTCTTCAGAGGAAGTGTCTCATGAATTGGAATCTGATGATGGCTGACTGAACTCATTCACGGTTCAGCAAAGGCAGAAATGGCTTAGGGAATGAGAGCTGATAGATGAATAAGCAACAATAGAAACAGGGGAATGAAAGGACTGCCAAACACTTGTCTGACCAGCTTTTTAAATCAAAAGAGCAATTTGGTACCTACAGATATGCATCATTAAAGTAATTATGTTACATTGAATCTGCTGCTGTTGTAAAAGTGAAAAAAAAATATCTCTCCCCCATCTCTCTCCCCCACTCATTGCTGCCCCTTTCTCATCCCTGTAGTTCAGGTGCGTACCATGAAGTACAGTCATTCCTGTTTTTCTTTCAAGACTGGTCAGGCAATTTTATTAGTTGCTTCTCTGGCATTCCTAGCTGCGGGCTGATGCTGATGCATAAGAGCAAGTAGACCTGGAAAGCCCTAATGGTTCCTGAAGAATCTCTGTCCATGATGCATCGCAAAAATCCTTTGACTGTACGTAGGCTAAGACAGCCATACATAGCCTTTTAGACTAATGGCCTGGCATTCTGCAGTTAATTCACATTTCACAGATAAAAAATGAAAGATGCTTGTATGTACACATTATATCATATGCTATCCTTTATTTTATTCATTGTACCTATTTTCCTAATATACCTGCTGCCACATTTTTCACCAACACCAGTAGTTGCAGTTTCAGACTATGTACTGCAGGATACCAAAAAGGGGTGGGCAAAAATATTGAGGGTACAGCAAGTCAGCACAGCTGTCTGTGCATTTTCCTACCCTGATGTACTCCATGGGAGGGGCGCCCACTGGGAAGAGTTGAGGGACACTTGGGTCTGTCAGTGTTTGAACTGTGACTTCTCATCAACCTCAGGTCTGAAGTGCCGCGAGCACGGGAGCCACAAGTCCGGGTTGCTGGACACTGCTGGTCGAGTGGCCGTGGTGGGATGGAGCTGGCAGTGTCTCATCACACAGCCAGGGCTGTGGTACTGTAAAAATCAAAGGAAATAGTCCCTTAGGAGTCAGGTTTGAACAGCTGTTCTGGTTGAGAACCTCATCTTAAGATTCCCTTATCTTTCCTTGTTCGCAGATATACAGTCATGCCTTTCTTAAATGCAGATGTTTAATAAAACTGAAATAAAAGGAAAAACTTGTTTCACTTGATATTTTTTAAGGCTGAGAGCAGATCAATAGTTTGCAAGGAATTCTGCTCCTTTGAACAATTGTGTTGGTAATGATGGTAATGTTAGGGGCACTAGGGCACCTTACAGAAGCCTTAAAAGAAAGGTAATCCAAGGAGATAGCTCCGTGTCGTGTTTTGCGTGTCTCTATGTTTGTATGTGAGAGTGTATGTGCGAGTCCAGTGGTAAAGCATGTACATTGTGCATGGAGATGTATTGAGGAGGGCCCACACCTCTTGAAAATATGCTTGTTGCTTTATAATGTATGTAAACTGTTCTCCAGCATAAATACGTTCATACTTTAATAAAAAAACCAGTTTTGAGTTAAACTTTTTTAGTTTTAAGCTGTCTTTCCAATGTAAATTCTATGGGTTTATATGTGTGGGTTCTGTGTTCACTTTGTTTCATGGAACAAAAATGTTAATTTATTTACATTTAAGTATTACATCAGTCTTCAGGAGAACTACCATTAGCATTTTAAAATTATTTTCTTTTACATGTTTAGGTTAACTATTGTTGTGAGGTTTTGTTTTGTTTGGGGGTTTGAGTTATTTTTCTTTTGTTGTTTTGGTTTATTTTTTTACTTTGTTGAGTGTGGACATGATTTTTAATTTTTGCTTAGCCGGAGGTGGCAGCGATACCCCACACCACCCACAGCTGCAGTGAGCTGTGCGAGTGGGAGCAGTCGCCTGCTGGTGTGGGTTAAGCAAAGAATACCTTTGTTGGGGTTTTGTTTTTTTTCTTTTGCTTTCAGTTTTCTCATACAGGACAGTCAACATTTCTGTTTTACAGATGTACTGATTCACAGTGGGTTGGGGAGTTCTTGCAAAGATATTTGATATTGTGGCATCTGCGATAATTCCTCAGCAACTGGAGGCTATGGATTACATGAGAATTTTGTATGATAAAAATAAAATATGAAGGAGAATATTCTAGTCTTTTTTATTAGAAAAATCAGACTCTTTGAAACATGAACCAGCTATTTTCTAAGCGTTCAAAGATGCAAGGGAATATGAGGGAATGAGAACTGCAGTTTGTCTTAGAAAACATGAGATTTGAAAAATAATCAGTATCATGAGTTTGGATCCTTAGATAATTTGGAATTCATGCCAAATCTCTCTGCATTATCAATACCAAATGTGTGATGCTCTTTGCATGAAACAGAAAATCTTTCAGTCCTGAATTGCAAGCATAGCAGTTATCACTGATTATCAGTTCCCAGTAGATACTGGAATGAAACATCAAGTTAAACTTTTCCTTCAATTAATCTGTTGGAAAAGAAAAATCATGAAGTTTCCATCAGAAGTCACTTCCAGTTGGCTAAAGGCTTTCCTGTTCAACTACAAAGAGCCCAGTTTTGGATCTCACTGTATCCCGCTGTGGGTTGATGAGTTCCTTCAATGTCAGCCAGGAAAATATGTAAAGGATTTGTTTCCCTCTTCTGCTTGCAGGGGAGAGTTGAAAAGGTTTGAATATCTAAATGTGTTATTAAAAGTGGCAAAAATGCAGGGGGCATTTAGGTCATTAAACCTCAGCATCACTGGGGTTATGTCAAGGTGATTTTTAATGATTTTTCTAGCTAGAGTAAGAAAGAGAAAGTAAGTGTTACTCTATATAGCGTGAGTTCAGTTCAGTTTTCAAGCTCTGAAATCTAAATATCTTCTGTTCCTCCCAGGTCTTCTCTGGAGCTGTGAGTGACCGATTGCTCAGGAGCAGTTGTGCTATGGAGAGAGCAACACTCTGCACTAGCGAGCACAGATTGCATGAGAATTGCTTAGATGTGCATGGGGTTTTAGCCCATGGGGATGGAGAAAGGCAGAAAGTCATTTCTTTCATGGTTTAAACTCAAAGGCCCCTAAGTACAGCTGAATGTTTTGTTTAAAGGAAAAAAAAAAGGAAAAAAACAATCCAAAACACAACCAAACAAAAATACCCCTCTGCAGCTGGTTCCACTCCCTAGCTTTTCAGTAGTGAATGACTTCATTTTCACATGAAAAAGGATTCTGCCAATGAATTGCATTTAATTTTCCTAAAACTTACAAATAAATGGCATGTGGTTGAGAACCCTTTGATACAGAGGCAACCCTGTGTCAGTCTCTTAGAAAACTTTACATATATACATTATTCTTGGAAATTTTGAGACTTCAATATCAGTGAATTCACAATTGGAAAGTTCTCTGTTTGTATACACATATATATACACACACATGTACACACAGCTCTTGAAACATGTTGCTTGCTAAATATTTTCTGTATGATAGACATATATAACGGTGTATACATGAGGACAGTGTTGTATGTTAGTCTTATGATAAATGATTTACTTATTACATTTATTTTTAGTGGGAAGCAAATTAACTTGTCTATCTACATGCAAAATTTGATGTACTATATGCATTATTTACCATTTACCACCAGAGCTCTCCCACTCCATGCCCAATTAGCTGCCGTAAGAATGATGTATGATTGGGCTCAGTTTTCCCTGTGGCAGTGAATTATTAATTTGCATGTAATTGGGAAATGATAGCCTAAATGCATGGTTTTTATCCTGTAGACTAGAGTGTCTGGTCTGCCAAGAATTTACAGTAAGAGACTATATGCCTTACTGAAAATAGGGACATTTATTATACATTTTTTCTAATGCAATTTTAAACAGATACAGGGGATTTTTAAAAACTCCTTTTTTGTTAAAGTCCATTAAAATCCTTCCTCTCATTCATTGTACCATTGATCATCTTTGAGTCTGGAAAGTGGGGGTTTTCCCTCGCTCAGGGCCCAGACTCAGGGCTGCAGCCACGGGATGTCTGTGTGCCTGTGTCAGGGCCATGGCATGATGTTTGCAGGATGCTGGAGTGGGATGGAGGAGTTGCTGGTACCTGCAGGAGACTGTAAGACAGTTGGATTCAACTGTTGGTTTGGATTTTTATAGCTAAGTTGCACAGGCTAAGCTTGAAGTTTGGGAAGACCTCTCTTGTGTGGCAGTAATTAATTTTAAGTGCCATGAGAATTTCTTCAGTTAGGATTGTAATTAATTTTGATCGGACTGTTAAAGAAGATGCAATAATTTATTGAAAATAGTTGCACGTTTGGAGAGATGTTATCCCGTTTGCTGCAGTGCCTTCCCTGAAAAAGGGTTGTGAAATATGCTGGAAACACAGATGTGGTGCACATGCTGACTGTGCTGCAAACGGGGTGGATGCTGCAGGCTGGTGAAGCTGTGGGGAGGGACTGGGAGGGCACAGCAAGGCCCCAGCCAGCAGGACATGTGTGTCTATGAGATAATAGAGATGGCCAGGCTGGGATTTTTGCTGTTTGAGCATGAACTGGAGATGTGAAAAATGGGGGGTAGTTCATCTTTCTTCAAAGGGCTTCCCCAAACTGAAGAGTTCAGGGAATACTGGGGAGTGAGGATAAGCTGCTGGAGAGCTTAGTTCAGCAGAGAACCCCAGCACAATTGTGTTGTAAGGAGGTCTTCTCTGGAATGTGATGTGCTGAGCTCCCACAGTGGTGACAGCGTTGGGGACACTGGTGTGGCCGGTGCCTGGAGGTGGTTGGGTTTCTGTGGGGTGGACCCTGCCCAGTGCTGGCACTTCTCAGGGTGGTGCAGCAGCAGTGGGTTGCTGCCTTCGTGTGGGACGTGCCCATGCCAGGGTGCTTGGTGGTCTCCTTGGGTGGCACCATCTCTGTCCATTCTCCTTTTCCATGAGACGATTTACCTCAGTGAAAGAGAGAGAAGCTTCAAATCCTGTATCTCACCAAGAAATTAGGGTTGCTGCAAGCTCTTTTCAGAGAAACTGGAGGCAAAAAATCAGGTTACTAATGCAGGAAGTATTAAAAATACTTAAAGTAACAATCTCTGTCTACTGAGCAGCCTTTAGGAGTGCATTTGAAGATAATCCTAACATTGTGCTAATGGCCAAAGGAGACAAAGCCCAGGCCTGACACAGGAACATCTTAGAAATAGGTTGTGTAGGCAGTGGGCATGATTTCCAGTTATTCCTAGAAAGATGGGAGGGGGTGTCTGGGCAGTGTGTGTTTTGGTTTCTGTAATGTCTCTGGTGGAAGGTGTATGTGAAAAGGCTGTTAAAGTTTTCTCATCAGGAGGAAACTGCTCATGTATTCCCACAGTGACTTGTGCTTACATTGGCAAAGTGAAAACACCTATTGAAAACATGCCATTAGAGATAGCTCAGCTTTGATGGCAGAGGAGTGACCCAATTACTGTACATGTTCCATGGCACAGAATCGGTGTGACCCTTTACTTAGGGGGCTGTCACTGTGCAGACTGGAGCGTCTCTCTCCCAACTTCCACAGTCAGAATGGGAAGATAGTACTAGGTGGTTAGTTTTATCTATTGTGTTTGATTTGCATTGTGCTTTACATTCTGTGTTATTTTCCTGTGAATTGTATTGCTCTTGGAAAGAGAGGAAACATTATAATCTCATGAATAATGCATTATGTGGCTGGTATTTTTTTCAGCGGGCAGTATAGATTTTCTGAGAATGATGGTCAGGAGTGGATTTCATTCTTAGTGAATTGTAATTTTATTCAGTGTCACGTGCATGTGAAAAAGCGAGTTATTCCTATTTCAAATTAGTTATCTCAAATTAGTTACCTCTCTTTTAGAGAGTAGAAATAGTTTTAGACATGATTACTGAGGATATAATTAGTCAAGGTTTCCTTGCACAGTTGGGTTAAATTGTTGTGGCTGAGTGCTCAGTACCATGCCGGTGCTCCCTGGCTCAGTCTCATCTTTAATGGATTCCAGATCTGGTGGTTTCAAACAGCTTTTCCAGATCCCAAGACAATAATGAAATACACAGAAGAACTTCAAAGGAAACTCCTCTAGAAAGGAAAAATGAGGTTAAATGATGATAGTCAACTGCGGGATATTTTTGTATCCATAAAATATGTCAGACCTATTCCATTGCAGGAACAGGTGAAATCTGAAACTGTGTTTGACTAATAGACTGTGCTTCACATCTATCCAGGCTCTTCTAAATGGTTTGGGACTGGATTCTCTCTGGGGTTTTCAGGTATGCTTCTTTGTGTCTTTTCAAGTCAGCTCCGGCCACACAAAGAACAGGCGTTTGTGCTTCTCTTCTCTGTTTCTGATAGTCTTTGCTATTCGGTAGCGAAGGAATGGCCTGGGATGAGCTGGAGACGGGTCTGCTGGGAGAGGAGCTGGGGAATCCATGCACCCACTCCTCTGCCCCAGCTTGGCTGTCCTGCTCAGCCTGTCCCTGGTGTCCCTGTGAGGAGGTCACTGTCACTTCCAATGAGCCCTGCTCTGCTCCCTGGGCCATCACAGTGTCTTCTGCAGGTAGTGCGCTCTGGTTAAATTTGTGTGACCTGTCAGAAATGTACATCATTCCCTACCAGTGTTGTGGAAGTGTATATATGGAAATGCATTGGACTGTGTGTGGTGAGTAGAGAGGGAACACCTCCTTCCTGCCGTTTGCACAGGTTTAACCAACAGTAATTGCCCAGCATTTACTATTTGACACACTACAAGTCCCTACTGGTGGGCATCTACATCTTTATTGCCTCAGGTCATTAATGTCTTGATGTCAGGATAGTGGGACTGGTGGGCATGGGACAGGACTGGTGGTCCCAATTGGCTCACGTGTCTCTGGCATCAGCCACCAGTGGGCACATGGGAAGACGGGGGGCGAGGACAGCCCTGTCATCACTGGCCGTGGGGTGCTCTCTCAGCTGGGCCAGGCCATGGGCTGGGGTGCCTGGCAGGCTGATGGCACCTCCTCTGTTTGCAGGATGAAACGATGCTGAGCTTTCCTAAGGCAGCACAGTCTCGTGCAGCAGGTTGTGGCATTCCCTGTGCCTTACTTACAGAAATCCCAATTTATGCCATTAGAGAGGTTAAGAACAAAGAGTTTCAGCATGGTTTGCATTTTGCCTGCATGCTGCAGTGGGTCTCATCTAATTCAGCAGCAGTGGTTTGTTCTGCTTGAAATCCTGGAGAATGGCTCCTCTCCCGAGGTATTTCTTCCGACTTAATTGCCAAGTTATAGTGAAATATGAGGTTCGTTGTTGTCTGCTGGAGCACTGGGGATTCTGTTTTGTTGGCACATTTTTCATGACCTCGTGTCAGCAGCATAACTAGGCTATGAGATAATTTGTATGCTTTAGATGAGCAGCTGTGTGCATCTTAGCTGGAGAGACAAGTGATCAATTCAGTGAAGTTAATCAGGTAAAGCAGAGAATTAACTCTAATCTTGCAGATCAAGTAATGTCAGACCATGCAAGATGTATGTAAATTTCATACAGGTGGAAATCAAAATGGTCTGAAGTGGTATACACCCAAATTTAATAGAAAAGAGAGAAACAATAGCTGCAAATGTGGAAAAAAACGTCAACACCCATTCAAGAACTGAAAGGAAGGTGGTGTACCTTTGTCTGTGATGTGTTGTTTTGACAATGGCTTTTCACTCATTTCCAATTTAAACAGTTTTGAGGTTGTAAGGAAGGAGGATGCTCTCTGCTCGTCCCTGTGCTGTTGCAGGTGCCACCCAGTTATCACAGGGTTTGACTTACAGCTTTTGATTTTACTGACATTTTGATGGCAACAGGGCTGAGGTTAGGAAAACCAGAAGAAGCAGACTTGAAATGGTAATCCTTAAACCACAACTCCTGTGATGAATGTGTGAGTTGCTTCAAGGAGCAGTGGAGGACAGACTGTGCACTGGCCTTTGCCCTGCAGGAACCTCCCTCCATGGGAGGTAACTGATGTTATGACATTAAACCTGGACTCTGAGATATCATCCTGAGGAGAGAATGGTTAGACATTGTGTCTGTCCTGGTAGTCGCAGCATTTTTCTTATGTGTTTCTGATAAAACGAAATGTTTGTGCTTTCAGTATGCAGTATTTAGGTGAAGTCTGGTCTTATCTGTTGT
The DNA here is from genome assembly GCA_013396655.1 of Campylorhamphus procurvoides. Taxonomy (NCBI): domain Eukaryota; kingdom Metazoa; phylum Chordata; class Aves; order Passeriformes; family Dendrocolaptidae; genus Campylorhamphus; species Campylorhamphus procurvoides. The sequence goes on from WBMV01002345.1 coordinate 2,139,374, forward strand.
CTTGGAAAACTGGGAATTACCTTGAAAAAAAAGATTTAGGACTAGTTATCATTTATAATTAGGAAAACCAGAAAAAGCATGCTATTAAACATGCTTTTATTCAGTTTTATTGAGTCACAACATGTCATCCTGGACAGCTCAGATGGTTTGGTTGCTTCTGTGGAGGAGGATGAAAAATACAAGAAAGAAAGCTGCTGTAGTTTATTATAACAATGTAATTACTGTAGTTATAGTGTATGATGAAGTGTCACCTCACCAGGTCTTTCTGCCTCCTGCTCCCAGAGAAAAGAAACACAATGGGGGAGGGCAGCTGCCTGTTCACCTGCCAGAGAGGATGTGATGGGAGCCGGCTCCACTGTCAACACTAAGCCATAGTACAAATCATCATCATCAATGCATCATAAATGGCTTGGCTGAAGAGACCTTAAATATCATCTTGCTCCGACCTCCTGGCCATGGGCAGGGATGCCATCCACTAGACCAGGTTGCTCAGGGCCCCATCCAACCTGGCCTTGAACACTTCCAAGGATGGGGCATCCACAGCTTCTCTGGGAAACCTGTCCCAATACCTCACCACCCGCACAGTAAAGAATTTCTTCCTAACAACTGATCTAAATCTCTCATCTCTTAGTTTAAAACCATTCCCCCTTATCCTATCACTATCTACCTGTGTAAAAAAATTCTCTCCTCATTTTTTATAGGCTTCCTTGAAGTCCTGGAAGGCTGCAGTGAGGTCTCCCAGGAGCTTTCTCCAGGCTTATCACTGTGAGGAAAAGCAGGGTGCCCATTGCATTAGCATGTTGTTACATCCTTGAAAATTTACATGGGGTTGTCACATCATGAACATTTTAAAACCAAGTAGGGATTGCAAGATTTTGTCCAACATAGTAATACATTAACATGTGGTAGCAGAGAGCACATCTTAGGAGAAACCCAGCAGAAATTAAAGGCTTCCTTCCTCAAAAATACCATTACCCTGTTCGTGTTTGTTGGTACCTGTTTCTAAATTCAAGGAGTCCCACAGTGAAGTGTTCAGATAGGCAATCTCGTGATGCAAGTAAAAGGAGTTTAGTCACTGCTGCATGTTCTACATCCCCTAATTTTATCGGTAAGCTCTGAGACTTCCAGAAATTGGTCTGAAATTGGCAGCCCAAACTTAATATCTTCTTCCATTTTGCCATCACATGCAATTTTAGTTCTCAAGTGACTCCAATTTTAAACTCCCAGTGATTTAAACAGCTGCATTGTGCAAAGGCTGGAGTGAGGACATGCTTTTGTAATCAAGCAACCCAACTCGAAATTTTATGGTGTGATGGTTACTGTGCCCCATTCAAACTATGCCCCATTACACAGAAGTGCATTCCTTTGATTTTACCAAAGAGACCATAAATATGACAAAAAGCATAGCTGGAAAACATGATTTCATGCCTGGATTTTCAGCTACTGCAAAGAATAAATGAAGTGGTCTCTGAAAGAGGCATATCTTTGCAGTGAATTATGCCTGTATTATTTGTATGGCTAGCAGAGCTCATCAGTGAGCTTACCAGAAAATACATGCCTGCTACAACATTTAGAGAAACAGGGAACTCAGATTTCAAATCAAAATATTAAGAATGTAACTTCTTATTTCAGTAGTTTAATACAGTGGAGACTCAGGATGTGGGGGGAGTAGGTTATTATGCTCAATATAGGAATGTAAAAGATGTTCCATAAATGCATAAATAAATAGTCACCAGTCATATGCTTGGCAAACTGTGAGGCTCATTTGCCTTAAAATTTCTTATTGTATCCTTTCCCTTTGCCCCCAAGCTGATGTAATGTTTTCATCTATGCAAACCTGGTTTTGAGTAAGATTTGGCTCCAAAATGGAAATCTGCTTTTGATTCAACATTAGGACCTAGCAGACAGCCCCATTTGTTTGATCACTGCAGCCTTTCTTCAAAAAAAGTCCCTGGGTGTATTGCCAGCTGTGACTGGCAGTATATGGCCTGCGTGGTTTCTGTCAGTAATATTGTAGATTAACTCAGTTCTATCATTAGTTCACCACCAGTTTGAAATACCTGAATAAAATGCCATCAAAATTTCAAAATAAAATTGAATAGCTACACTATCTGGCACAACTGAAGCAAAACATAAAACAGCATGCACAGGTACAATAACTGAGAATTTAATTTGGGTAATTAAGTTTAATACATAATAAAATTTTATAGTAAATATTTAAAATGCTCCTAAAAATATGGAGGCTTATTTGCTCAATGTTTTGCAGAAACGTAGCTATTACCAGTGGTTCTGCAGGGTAATTTTGCACTGTGAGTTTTTACGTAAAGTACTGACTTACATGAAAGCCCAAGTGCAAGTCCATGGGCTAGTGATTTCAGCTGGCGCTGGATTAGATCCTGTGGGACAAAGGGCAGGCTTCATGCCAGCTTTAAAAATATAATTTCTCACTTGCAAACCTCAAATCAAGTATTTTTCCTTGCCAGCACTGGTGATTTTTTAACTATTTTCTTTTAATGTCCAAAAATAGATATTACTTTCCCTTTGCTCTCTCCCTTTCATCTTACCTGGCGCTTCCCTGATGGGTGGCCCTGGGTGGCCAGGCATGTTCCAGCAGCATTTGCTACAGCCAGAGGCAGAACAATGCTGAGCTGGCTCCTGCCCTGGTCCCACCAGTGCTGCTGTCCTTGGGAGTCCCAGCAGCCACCAATCCTCCCTGTCCCTGCTGAGGGCAGGGTGGATGCCTTCAGGGACAGAGAGACAGGAGAGGGAGAGATGAGCCCTGTCTGAGCCTGCAGTCAGATGGACTGGTGGGCCTGCAGAGGAACAGGGTTAAAGGCTCCTTGCAGCTCTCCCTCCCGGCTTCCTTCTCAAAACAGCTCTGGATGGGCTGGTGGCCACACAAATATCAAGGGACATTTGCAAAGGAGATCAGGGGAACGGTTTTATTTGGTTAGTTCCACCTCTGATTTGCAGGGCTCAGGTTGATAGCCCTGAAAGCCTGTGAAAAAATGGGTTTCAGAGCACTGCATTTCAGATGTTTTCAGCGACAAGGTAATAACACTAACGCTGGGCTGAAGATTCATGCCGTTCAAAATGATGAAATAGTAATTTCCTGAATTGTTTCTGTGTTAACCACAGCTTCAAGGCTCAGGGTGTTGTGCTTCACTGTCAGCTCGCTCCAGTGATCAGGAATGCTTGTCTGGAAGCAGCTCAGAGGTGCCAGACATGGGCAAAATAATGCCAGGAGAAAACCCAAGGCAAATTGTGCATTTCTACATTTATGTGGCTATACAGCCAAAAATTCTTGTGTGCACTTCAAGGGGAGCAAACACTATTTTTTTCTCAGATGTAAATGTAAGAAGACACACTAAAATGTAATATGAGTCTCTTCGGTAAGTGGGAATTACCATAGCAGGCAGAGCAGTGCTCCATTTTGTGCATTGTTGTGTCTTTGGAAGTGGCTTATGCTCCAAGGAAATGTGAATGTTTACATCTTTTTAAACCTATCTACCTCATTAGGACCATCTGATGTTCTCATTTTCCTATGCCTAATTTGTATATGAACCCTATTAAACTACTGAATGCTAAGATAACATGTGGCAAAGAGTTAATAGGTTATGCACATGCTGTGCAACTTCTTTTAAAATGAGTGGTAAATCTTTAAAGCTGTTTAAAATCTGTTTGCTCCCCCATGCAAAATTCTTCACTCCAATACTGAAATAATGGATAAAATCACCCTTTTCTTTCCTGTTCTGACAGTATTTATGCAGCTGGCTATATGTCCTTTTGCTTCTGTTTGCCCCAAATGGAAAACTTAGCATATCATGGCTGATTTTTATTCCTTCCTATAGGTCTCTGCTCTGTGCTGTCTTTAAGTGGGACCAACCACTCAATACGAGTTGAAATAAAACTCTCAATATTTCTCCTAGAATGGTGCTTGAAGTCTGGGCAGATCTTCTACCTTGATCCTGAAGAGACTGCGGTAGACTTGCACCAGTACAAATACTGAAAATCACCCAGAGCATTTGAAAACCTGCTGCTTTGTTAGCAATTTCTCATGCTCAAAGAACATCAATACAAGAAATATGGCCTCAAGCATGTGGAGACTGATGGGCAGTGTGTTTTAGGGCAAGACTGGTTCCTGAGGCTAGCCAAGAACAGCTTCCTCATGCCATGGCCCCTTCCATCTCCTTAGGGGAAGAAACAGTCCTGCTCACCTTCTTTTGAGCATCTCTCCACAAGTACTCATTTTAGGTCTTCTGCTTGTTACTGAGTAGTGTATTACTGATCCAAGATGGCAGGAGAACAAGGAAGTTTGGCAGGGCTTTGCTGTACGAACATCATTGTTTGGAGGGATATCAATAGTAGACAATCAGCTCTCAGATGTTTAAGTGCATTTCTGAAAAGCAAAGCCTAAGGAACTGCAGCACAGTGAGGCCATGTCTCCAGAGCTCACTCCGTGCTGTTGTTTCACACCTGAGCCCTGCACTGGTCTCAGCCTCCTCTCTGGGGTGTGGTTCCCCCAGCATAGAGCAACCTTTGGTTTTCTATCCATCCATTTCTTAGAAAAGAAAAACAATTAAAATCAACTTGTGAACTGAGGAGGGATGATGAAAGTTGGGGCTGCCCATACAGCTGGGGATTGGGGCTGAAGGAAAGAGCATGGTGTCATAAGAAAAGAAACTTTTCCTGTGAAGGTGGGCACAGCCATTCCTAGCACTTTATCTGCACCTCATAACTCAAAATACAAATGTCAGCAGTGGTCTAAATACATCTGTGTAGCACACACCACAGAAACATTCCAGCATTGCTCCACCAGGAAGAATTCTTGCATTTAAACTGTTTGAAGCTTCCCTGGGGGTGACATTTAATGGTGACAGGACATCTGTAGTACCTGTGTACTGTTAAGGGGAGTGCTGCACATAGTGCTGTTCTTACCAAAATTTAACAAAAAACCCCCAAACACAAAAACTTCAAAATAGACTCCCAAACAGCTTACAAGCCTCAGACTTTAGCATAACACAGGAATCAATTCAAAGACAAAATAGTAACACCAAAAGCTGCTTGACACAAGACTGTTTAGAGAAGGAAATAAAAGCACTCTGATTTTTAGAACAGTGAAGACTATGGGTAGAAAAAAATTAGGGCCATTGAAAGCTGTGGGAGATCAGCACTTCTGAGAAACAGCTGGTTTATTACAGTTAGGGTTATTATATTAATATTCAGCCTTAAGGCCTACATTTTGTCAGCCTGTAAATAAATCATATCTGTTGAAAATGCCTTCCCCAAGCAGTGATGTTCTGCATCAGGAGGGTGCCTGTGCACTGAGCTGGTGAACAGCACCCAGCACAGCCACTGTGGGGCAATGGCCTCATGCTCAAACCACAACCCCACCAAGTGTTTTCAAATAGCTCTTCATCACCTGAATAAAATCTGCAGTTTGTCAGCTGCCATGACTGGCAGGCAGGTAGAAGGTTGCAGGGCCACCGAGAGCAATGGCCCACCTGAGAGAGGCACAGGCACACTCTGGGGTCTGTGCCAGGGCTGTGGCCTCGCTGGCACCACCATTCCCTATGCCCGTGTTCCCAACAGTGGGATTAACAATATGATCAAACACTAGCAGCCAAACCTTGCCACTTGGGCAAGTAGCAGGCAGGAGCAAAACAGCACCATATTGCCTGGCTTGAGGATGAGTTAATATTATGTCACTCCAGCTTTTCTGAAAGTTTAGAGGTTTAATAACTTCACATTCTGCCTTTGCTTCTCCTTTTGCTTTATGTCTTATTGTGTAACCATTGTAAACTGTTCAACTGCCTTACAAGATGTTGATTAGTATGTGATAAAATATTCATCAAAGAACGGCAGTAAAACAGCAGATCTGCAGAAACACATTCCTTGAAAAGACTTGAAAACAAAGGCAAAACAGAATAATTAATTAATAATAACAAAATTCTCGAAATAATAGAAACTAGACTTTTGTTCTGAAATCCTATTTGTTCTGTGCCCTATAAACTCAGATTTTAAGAGGAATGTGTTCACAGCAAACTTAAAGAGCATTGTGGTTTACATTTATGAAGCAAAAAAATTAACAGACTTTTTTATGAGTGCCTTTGCATGTTCAGTCACAAGAATTTTTATATTGTCGTATTATGAATTGGAAACAGCTAAGTGATTGTGATAGTGCTACATCCATGCACTTCCCGTGTCTCACTGAGGAGAGGGCTGTGGCAGGAGAACTCCACATGGATCTGACTTGGATCCCTATGATGAGCTTTTGGAACCAGGTGTGGCTTTTACTGAAGGTGAAGGTGGCTTTACCTGCCCATGGTGACTGCAGCAGCTCCATAAACTGGAGCAAGGCACTGGCTGAAGAACCACTTCAGTTTTGCAAGGGTAGGATCTGGGTCTACAGCATTAATGGTGTTCTGAAGAAGGTGCAGAGAAAGGACAGGGAAAAAAACCAAATTACCAGGATGTGCTGCACCTTTTGGGATGAAAGGTAACAACAAAAAGGGCAGGATACAACTTCTAATTATATAAACCCTAGTAATTCACTGTTTAGGTCCCCATGAAGCTGTAAACTATTTTTATTAGTAATATCATGCCCAAGTGACAAAGAATAAAATGATAGATGTTAAACAACTCACTTGTATCATGGAGGAGAAATCATATTTTGAGCTATGATGGACAAGGAAAAACAGGCAAAATGGGAAGCCTAAGGAAAGATCTTCACATAAATTTGTTAGTATTATGCATTTTAGAGTGAGTCCTAAGGAAAATCTAATCAATGGCAGCTTTATAAAGGTGAAGTAAAATCAACATGCGTATATGTAAAATGAAGGTACTGATCATTTTAATGGCAACAGTCCACAACCTTTCCTGGCATTGCTTGCAGGAATGACATTTATAAATTAGTCCCATTCTCTCTGTGTAGGAAAGGGGGAGAAGGACAGACATGCTCTGATGTGCCCATTCCCCCTGCTGGTTTGGAAACGGGGGAATAGGAAGGGAAGAGATACTGCAGTAATTTTTCTTCCCCTTTGCAGCCCAAAATAGTAATTTTTAGCATTTCACCTCTGCTTTTCTGAGGAAAAATTCTTAAAGCTCATAATTTTTCTACTAATTTTGAAACATTGCCAGTGTTTCAGAGAAACAGTGGTAGTGCTCCAGTCATCAGTCTGTATTCACAGAAGTACCCCTGGACTCTTCCAATGCATTTATTCTCTTCCCAAATAGAATATAATTTTGTTTTCATCATTAATTATCCAGCTTAGGTATTGTTTTCCTCTTTCTGCCCTGCATTATAATTTTTCATAATTTGCTATCTTCCTAGTAGTCTCTCTAATAGTCCCAGGAGAGGTCCCTCATTAGTTACTTTCAGTGTGTGCACTTTGATACCCTTCCTGCAAACTCGTTTGAATTAAGCCTGCTGCTGTATCCCCTTGTTAAGCAATAGAAATCAAATACCTTCTAATTATCCCAAGTGTATCTTGACCAGTTTTAGGACTGGTTATAGACACAAGCCATCTGAATTCCTTTTGACACTAACCCAGATGCAAGCACAACAAGCACAGTCTTTGACCGTGGGCAGAATGAAAAACACACAGGATCAGAATTTTTTCAAGATTTGGTTCACTGGACAAAAAGACCCACCTCAAAACAACAAGCAAAAAAACCCACAAAAATTAAACCCCACAAAAATCAAAATGCTCCAAATAAAACCAGGTCCAGCTATAGGCAGCTGTGCTGTTGCTGGGCCGGGGGACACTGGACACACTGGTGGTGCCTCCTCTCAGCACAGCTGGTACCCCATTGACCGTGGCTGGGGAGTGAGTGGGGAGGCTCTGAGAACCAGGGGACGCTGACATGGGGCCACCAAAGGCGACTGAGGAGCCCAACCCTTGATGAGTCCCCTGCCCCATCTCAGAGGATGGTTCCTTGCTTTGAGATCCACGACTCAGGAAGGCAGTGAACTACATGGGAAAAGTGATTCCTGACAGAATTATTGCCCGCTGGCCCTTTAGCAACCCGGCAGCTGTGGGCAAGTGCACTTGTGTGGAGCTGGCCTGGGCAGCAAGGAGAACTCCAGGAGGGATTCAATCCTCCCTCTGACCACAGCTCAACACAAAGCCCAGCAGGGACGAACCCTCCAACCTCACTGCAGCTCCTCCAGACGCTCCCGGCTGGGGCAGGCGGGGAGAGTACGTGTCCAGCCACTGCTGGTATCTATTCCAGGACTGCAAAAGGTACAAATCTGCTTCAGTAACAGTGATCTTGGCAGACAATAGAGGCAGTTCCAGCACGCTTTTTTATACATACATATTTTGGACTCCCACAGAGAGTTATTAGTTATTAAAAAGCAATCAAATGAGGTTGATTTTGGAGTACATTTGTTAGCCATATGATATCAATTAAGCCCCAGTCTCCTGACTGCAAGGAATTGACATTACCTCATACACATGCAGAATTAAATTCCTTCTCTCCCTCTGCCCCTCTTTGAAGTTGTGAATGTCAAATATCTCCCACATTCCTGGGGAAAATGTTGCAGCTATCCTGAATGTGTGGATGCCTTCAATTTGTAATTAATAGAGCTGCATAGCAAATGCTTGTGCTGGGGTAGGCAGCTGCAGTGAAGGAGTCCCTGGGCTGTGCAGTGCCAGTCCCCTGAACACCGTGGGGCTGGCAGGCTGAGCAGCTGCCCCCGGAGTCCCAGCTGGCTCGGGTGACTTGTTATTCCCCTTGTTAATTACCCCGGAAAGGGAGGGGGTATTTCACTCACAAATAGTGGGCTGCCACTGATGGCAAATCTGCCTTATATCAATGCTTTGCAAAGCCCAAGGCAGAGCTAAGACAGGAGTGGAAAGTTTCTACCCTCTCGAACTGGAGTGGAGTTCGTATCCCAAACATCGCACTTGACATAGCTGGAAAGCCCAACAGAAGGATTAAGGCTTGTATTGACAATATGATACTATTCAGTCAGATTTCTAAATCTCCCTAATAAGCCTCATTTAGATTACACTACAAATCTATTTGTTTGCTTCACAGACATGGCCTGCCAATGCTTCTGTGACACTGAGCACCAGGACATTTTCTTCTGCTACTTCTGTGTTTGTCCAACTCTCCTGCATGCACCCAGCAAGCAGCCTGGCCAAGTGACACAAAAATCTACATAGAGTATTTTAGAGACAAAGGAATTGCTTAAGTGAATGTCATATTTCATTTTCAAGGCAATTCTATCTCCTCATGTCTTGTTTTTATCACGCTTGCCCACGTTAATGCAAATGCTGCAATTTAGGACTAAAACAGGGAGAATACTTTTGTCAGCCAAGTTGACAGAGTTTTTGTATTTATAGTGCTATGCAAAATACATATTTCTGTCAGAGTGAAAATTCACAAGCGATTGCCAAACCTATTAAATTAATATATTCCAGATTAACAGCTCTTGCCAATTAGGGAGAACTACCCATTCTCAATTGTACTGGATGAAAATATTTTTTCATAGTTATGTCAAATACACAGATAGTTTTATAAGTGAGAAAGCTACCATATAAAAAGCCTGTTATAAGCATTCCAGTTCAAAACATGGATATTCAAGGTTATGAACTGTGGTTTTAAGAGCAAACTTGTTAAAAGCAACAAATCACCGTGGAACATTTTTGTAGTTGTGTAGCATGTGTACTCTATACATAAACCTGTGTGTCTGGCATGCCCTGTAATGAGATTTTATATAAATATGTATTTTATATGCATTTTTTCGTTTCTTCTCTACAATTCAGTTACAGCATCTTCATTGCTTTGTCCTGTTTCTATGACTTGAAATAATTTATTGCCAAGATAGTTCACTGTATGGGAACTCATGCAAAATTTTAGACATTTACTACATCATAGACAAGATTTATCACTACATCATATATTCATTATTTTCATCAGTTAGGACCAAGGCTCAAATATTGCCTTTGGAATGAGTTTCTTATATGTACCTGGGTTTGTTGTTGGTAAATAAGGTTTGTGCCACAGTCATAAAGAAAAGAACTATTTCCAAATCCTAACTTTCTGAGGCCTATGGATGGAGGGGTTTTCACTTCCCCTTCATGTCCATTTCAGGGGCTGAGATAATGCTGATAGCTTTGAGAAGGTTTCGTGCAACTGGATGAAAGCCAGAGATGAGCCATTTCTGATTGCAAGGGTCCAGCTGGTGAAGAAAGCATCAAGACCAGACAAACCAGGGGTATAGTTGTTCTTCTCTTGTAAGACCTTTGGCTTTAAAAAGCCCTCCAACATCCTCTAAATGCTGTAATAATGTGCATTTACCAAACATGTCTGAAATCAATGTGTCTGCCATTCACTGGCAAAATAAATTGAGTTAAAGTTGTCCAAATAGCCTTAGGTTTGACATTTCTGAACTTTGAAGCGCTCAGTTTTCTAAAGTCAATGTAAAAAACAACTTGAAGGACAGGAATATCCCAAAATCTATCGTTTTTCTATGGCTATTTTCATGTCTATTTCTACAACTCAAAGTAGGAGGAGCTGCAGCAAACATTTCACAGGACCGAATCCTGTTCAAGATCAATAAACTAACTTCCACAAGCTTTGGCCCAAGTTTATGTACTTTCGAGTGGAATTTTTAAAAAATAAAAATGCCAGAGCCAATATATAGCTCTGAGCAGACAGAGGGTCTATCATATTCTTATTTTATGATTCTGTTGCCAGAGGGAACCTTTTATCATAACTGTGCTGGCATTATTGCATTCATTAAAGAAGAAAAAGAGAGGGAAATTATATTGCTCAGCCAGTGTTTCATTTCTAATGAGAAGTCCTGCCCACCATGGGACCTTGGAGTCAGGCAGGGATGTGAAAACCCCTGAGCTGCCCATGGGTGGCCTCAGCAGCAAAAGGTGATACTCCCCATTTAGCCATTGCACATGTGTTTGAATGGCAAAGCTGGGTGGTGGATCTGGGCTCTTTGAGGGGCTTTAGGGGGTTCAGCAAAGAGGTCACAGCAGGAGTGGAGCTCAGCTGCTGCCCAGAGCCTCAACTCATGCCCAGAGCACAGCTGTGGATGCTGAGCAGCCCTAACTCAGCAGCTCCATGTCAGTATGAGCCTGGGGAGAGGACGAGACAGAAAATACCATGTTTTTTTCTCTGAATAACACCCCCTTTTTATTTCCTCCGACGGGCTGTGTGCACAGAGGAGTTGCTCACCTGGGCAAAAAATTGACCAGCTGATGAACACAAGTTTAGGATTCTTTCACCATTTTTTTAACCCAAGTGTCTTTCCACTTCTGTCTGCTGTCAGCTGCTTTGGGCACCATAGGCCTGACCAGCAATAGGTCCTGCACACCTTCCAGACTAGACCATGCTGACATTTACAGGAAGTAACAAGGATTTAAGGCAAAATCCTGACTCTGTGTGAATCCCCATGAGATGGCCCTCAGTTTTCAAAGTAAATCAGGATGCATCTACCCCTGTCTGCAGAACTTGTGCCTCTCATTAATTCTGATCTCCTCTGTACCCGTGTATGTATGTATGTATAAAAATCCTGGTGCAGTGGATTTCTGAGTAATATATGCCCAAATTCATTATAATAAAATGTTCTTATTATCTTGCAATTTGATGGAAGATAATAGAATAATGATTTGATTTTTTTACTCTGTCTACAGTAAAAATCTAACAGAGGTCTTCATGTGTTCTTTCAAAACAAGTAGACATATATGCAATTGATAATTCAGTTTTCTAGTGTATTTTTTGTTCCCTCATCAATAAGAAAAATAGTGAGGATGCTGTTTGTAAGCAGTCCTTTTCTTTCACAATTGTGTTTTTAAAAGGTTTCTACACTTCTTTCTTGTCAAAAAAGCACAAAAAAATAGGATGAAACTAATGCAAACAGTCTTCAAAAGTGCGTATTTTTGTGTTGTACAGAGACAAAAAAAATCTGAGAATTTGCCCTTCTTTTCTTCATTGCACATTTCAAATCAAATACAGCACTGGACTCATTTTTGGAAGTTCCTGGGGCTTTTAAATCTGGGATTTCAACATATTTCCAGCAAGGTAAGCTGCTTTTTATGTGCTAGGAAAAGGGAAGGGATGATGAAAATAGCCAGGTTTTCTCCTTTCATTCAAGGTGATGTAGATTAAGTTTGACTCCTCTGAAGCTGGTGCAGGACCTCCAGCAGAGCATAGGGGTAGATGTAAGAAAGGGCTGATTCTCCTCCTGTGGGTTACATCTAAGCAACTGGTTTGGACTCCAAGGGAAGAACTGGGGAGCGTGGGGTTTTGGAAAGGGGAACAAAGGAGAAACTTCTGTCTCAGCTGTTAGGGAGCTGTGGGATGGTCAGAAGGTGCATGCTGGGCACTTTGTCTGATCTACTGTTCAGCTTTCCCTGAACCGCTGAGGTTTTGTGTGTTGTTCATGTCCACAGCTCAGGAGGCCGTGTTTGCCAGCTGACCCCACACAAAGCCGAGGGATTTGCCGTGGCTGATGTGAGCCTTCATGGTTCCTTGCGAGAGTAGAGTCTTTTCCTGTTGCTTGGCAGCAAGCACCAGCACTGGTGATGAATGGCCTGACCCCAAAGCAAGGACCATGCTGGACTGCCCACGTGATTCAGAGTTACTCCACAGGGATGCCGCGACCATTTGCTGTGATTGCTGCTGACATTGTGTTCTGCAAATTATGAGATTGAACAAAAAAAAAAAGGTGGGGAAATTTCAGGGTCAATTAAATGACACTACAACTGTGTAAAATCCATGGATCCATTTCCCAGGAACAGCAGGAATATAGGACAGAAGGGTTGGGTCCTTGCATGGATGCATCTGCATATTTCAATCAAAGGCAGTCATTTTTCTCTTTAAGCTCGTGCAGGTTTTTGCCCTAAACATCCTGTAAAAAAAGTCTTTTTGTAGAGTGATAAAAAGTCTTTTTGTAGAGTGATTTTTTGGTTTTTTTTCTTCCGTTGGAAGTTGGACAGCTCCAAAAGATGGTTATGCTTGTGGCAGCTGGGAAGAATTTGGGATAATTGCCTCCTCTTACTGATTTTATGGACAGAACATAAAACAGAGCAGTGATGAGGCACAAGTTGGGCCTCTGATCCAGTAGAGCCATGTTCAATGTGGGGCACACTCCCATAAGGAAATGCACAGATACACAGAAATACATGAAAGGCCATCAAAACAAAGATTCCTCACCAACATTCCAGAGGACAGCCCTGCAAGGAGGCACCTGAGAGCTCACCGTGCTTCAGCCTTGTGCTAAAGTGCGGCTGGTCTTGTCCTAAAGCCAACCCGGCAGACAAAGGCTGTGCCAATAATACCTCGATGGGCTGGCATCTGGCTATATCCGTGCCAGGCTCTGAGCCAGGGCTAGTGTGTGTGCTCCGTGGGAGTCAGAGCTGACTGCCAGCACCTTCATGACTGGCATCCAGAGAGGAGGTTGATGTCACAGTCAGGTCTTGCATCTTTATGAAGTATTAAATAGCCATCATACACCTCAGTGGGGAAGACCAAGAGAGCACTGGGTCTTCTAATCCAGATGGTACTTAAACCCAAGTTTTCTAACAAGGATGCACTCACTTCATGCTGGATAATCATCTTCTTGTGCAGGGGCCTCTTTCATCTTTAGTTTCAGAGTAGGAGATGGCCAGTGACAGGAAGGACCATACTGTCCTTAAAAAAAAGCAAATGATAGGTCTGTGATTTCAGTGCTACAAATATTGCTTATCATCAAGGTGGAAGTTTGGAATCAGAGAGCAGTGCAGGGAATAAGGTGCCAGGCAGCCTGCTTGAACTTTGGTCCCTCTGAGCCAAGAAATACTCTAATTATTTTATGCAACATGTGGCCCTTTGATTCTGGCAGGCAGAGGCAGAGAAAAAGTTGCTATGCAACCAAACAAGCAGCTGCCAAGCCAAGGAGTCCAGGAACTGGGAACTTTTACAAACAGGAATTGTCTTGAGATATACAAACAGGCAGAAATTTATGGTTGCTTCCAATTTTTGTGTTTGTCATCATCTTGCTTCTGAATTTATGTAGCCAATATTGGTGATGGGTCATAGAAATGTTGCCCCAGGTGCAGTCTGGCAGCCTGTTTGGGAGCTGTAAAACTATGGGAATTTGGCTTTGATGACAGTGACATTCTGTATATGCAGCTGACAAGGGACTCTAATTATTTCAGTCTAGGCTTGCACTGAGTCCAGAGCACTCCCCCTGTGCTGGGGCCCAATGTCTCTGGCAGAGGTTGTGCCCAAGGCCAGGGCTGGCAGGGTGAGATGTTCCTAAACCAAAATGAGATACAGGGTCCCTGCAGAGACCATCACCCCGGGGGTGAACATTTGTTAAGATAAATGGCTGAATTTTGCTTGTGTTTTCTGTGGAAATAAATGTGGCTATCTTTTCAAAGACTGGGCAATCAGCAAACTGGTGCTACTCCTCTGCTCAGAAATAGTAATGATGCATGTGCTAGCAGGGAGGCCTGTCTGGCATTAGCCTTTTATTAAATAAATAACTGAATAAATAGTAGTGAAAAACAAGCTCTCTTTTCTTGCCTCAGATGTAGACTATGAACCAGCAAAGGTCAGTGACAGTATTTTTAGTGGAGTTACAACTGAATTAGAACAGCACATAAAATACAAACTCTGACTAGCATTTGTGCTATTTACCTACTTAATAAATTCCAAGAGAAGTGGGCATTCAGGGCTGTAAAAAAGTCCTTTATGACCATTCCTTCCCCTTCAGGCTGTAGATAGTGTTTAGACACTTTGACTTAGAGGCAATGCATTGGATTAGTCAATTCTGCCCCTGCACCACAACCTCATTCATGGGGTTGGCAGAGGGGGGTGTTAGGTGAAGCCCCTGCACAGGCAGATTGATGGTTGTAGAACTGGCAAGCAGATTCACACATCCTTCATCAAATTACAGCCAGAGTGTTCAAGGTGCCTCCTCCAGCTCTTATTCATAATATCTAGACAGAAAATTATCATATCAAAGTATAAATTCAAAGCAACAAAGAGATAATCATCTCCAATTTCTGGTGTATAAGCAACTAATGAGATTCAATATTCTGCAAGTGCGGGAGATAGCAAAATAATTACAAAATGCTAAACTGTTGGAGGCTTTAAGGAAGAAGGACGAGGAGAATATTTTTAAGTAGTGGTTGTTATAATGAAAACATGTATCAACAGCCCATCTCTGACCAGGTGCATTAGGGAAATTACACCCAGAGATGTTGGGAAGAGTTCAAAGCCAGGTTGGATGGAGATCTGAGCATACAGTGGAGTGATAGGTACCCCTGCTCATGACAGGGGTTTGGAACTAGATAGTTTTTAAGGTCCCTTCCAACCCAAACTGTTCTATGATTCTATGTCCCCTTGGTGTGTTTCCCGGTTCTGCATGTTTCTTAAATGGTGTCCCAGCAAGAAACCATTGTAATTTTTTAATAGTAAAGTTCATTTTCCTGTTGCAGTAATTAAGAGTCCCATTTGTCTGATGATTGTTTGGCATCTTCAGAATAAATACAGTGAATGGGTAATGGTGCAGGCTTTCAGTCCAAATGGCTCTTAAAAAGTGGGAGTGGCTGGGTTTGCTACTAAAGGTTTCTAAAAGGGGATGAGGTACAAGATTGAGTTTTTGAGGCAAGATTATATCAGATGGGAGATGTATTGCTAGTGAAGATTTTAATGGTTTAATATATAAGAAAATTGCATCTTACAGATATAATGCAGCAGGAATCTGCAAAATGGAGCTGTGCCCTGAACCCGGAGAGGGGAGATGGAGCCTGTGCTGGTTGCAGTGGAGACTGAGGCAGCTGAAGGAGGTTTGGCTGGAAGGTGGACTTGGGCTCTGCATGGCAACAGGAACTGCTGAAGTAGCCGAGAGTTTAATGTGGGCAGAAACCCAACAGCTGAGGAACTGCAGAAAGACAGGTAGGAGCTGAATTGTGATGTAGGAATGAATCCCTTGTTCACTTTGGTGACCTTATGATGGGTGATAGCTGGAGAACAACAAACCTCTCCCTGAGGAGAAGAAAGCACTGTGTCATGTGTCTGTGAAGCCATCATTTGTTTCCTGGTGAGTGCAGGTGTGGAGCCTGTTCTCTGGAGACTCCAGCCTTTTTCGAAACACCGTAAATTGTTGGAAAACCTTGTTCCAAAGAGCTTACAGTCAGATTCAAAAGAAGACAAAAGTTAGTTCAAAAGAAACAAGGAGAAGAGAATTTAAGTGTGCAATATTCAAGATGTCATTAATTGTAAATAATGATTTGCCTGGCCTTGGCACAGCTCCCAGGAAGTCACACCATGCTCAAGAATGCAACGCGATGACGCACGACTTGAAAGGACTGTGTCACATCCCACCTGGTTCCTGTTAGCTGAATGCCTTGTTGACATTGCTCATTTGCTTTTCACTTGACTGAAAACTCATGGACTCATTGACGGATGGAGCTTGATGGAATTGCTTGGCAAATCTTAATGGTTTTAAAATGTTTAATAAATTACTAATTAAAGGAAGAGAAAAAGCAGATCTCAGAAAGCTCTTCAAACATGTGTGTTGGTTTTCTTCCCAGCATCTTGTAAATTAAGTATTTTAAATTGATTGACAAAAAAATGTGCTGGTTTATTTGGTTGCTGTTTTTTTTTAATCTGTCTTAGGCATGTTTATGGAAACTACTTTGGTAGGTATACCAAATACTGATGATGCTGCCCAGGTGGAAGACATCACCTCACAGACTCATGTGCCTTTCTGTACCCTTTTAAAACAGTGTAAACGTCTTAACAGTGGGATGACGTTTGCTCTTATTTCCTTTTCTTTTGGGGAGACATTTTGGACTTCTATAACACTGTGCTCATGCAAGTCATGCACGTGTGTATATTTATGTCTATATATGTGTCTGTCTGTTGCAGATTGCTGTGATTGCTATATACTCTTGATGGAGAAAGGAGGGCTAAAATGGAACTTGAAGGGATACAGCTGGAGAGCCTGCTGGTAATAATGAACGTCTCTTGAAGAGTGTCTTCATGTTCCTAAGGTAAATGACA
This sequence comes from Campylorhamphus procurvoides, assembly GCA_013396655.1. NCBI lineage: Eukaryota > Metazoa > Chordata > Aves > Passeriformes > Dendrocolaptidae > Campylorhamphus > Campylorhamphus procurvoides. The sequence goes on from WBMV01002345.1 coordinate 2,156,396, forward strand.
CATGCTTTGCTAGAAATCCTCTGAGTCAAGCTTCTCTCCTCCTGGTGTGCAAATGAACTTTGATAATGAAGCAATCATAAATTTTAAGACTGATGCACCTAATGAACTTCTGTTCCTACAAATTTGTACTGAACTGCTTCTCCATGTAACAAGAAAGAGGAATATAGTTCAACTATCTTCCCCCATCCTATTTCCTGATAGTATAAATAAAAATTGCCATTTTACTTTTCTGAGAGAAAATCCAATACTCTCTGGCTCTCAATTTTCCTCTGTTCTTTAAAAATACTAATTGTAGCTAATAATTCAAATCAGAAATATGAGGAGGACCACATAGTTCCTTCTGAGGCCTGAAAAGATCTTCTGTGATGTCAAAAAGCCAGTAAAATCAAACCCAAAACAATCCCAAGTGATGACAGCTGAATGGAATGGCGAGGATTCATCTTCTGAAAGTCTGAAGTTCTACAGGTATCTATGTTTCTTAGTCATAGAAGATCCCCTACTGGTAAGCAAAATAGCAAAATGGAGAAAACGTCGAGAGCACTATCCTTAGAAAAACAAAGAAATCATCAGGGACTTTGCAAGATGTAACTCAGACAGGCAATTAAACAGGGAAAGCATTCCTCCCTTAATCTTACTGTGTGTTTGTTGGTCTTAAACTAGAATTAGAACTTGTAGATTTATGAACCTTATATAAGATAAATAAAAAATTCCTGCTAGAAAAGAGACTCTCTGCATAAAAAGTGATGCTTGATGGAGATGATTCTGCACTAGAAGATTTAACTTTCAAATATTCTCACAAATCAATTTCTTGATGAACCAGTTCAACTACTCTGCACACTGAAGAAAAGCATCCACAGGTGATACAAAGCAAAGCCCTAACCTGAACAGCTGCAGCCAAAGTCCTGTTTCTGTTGACAGCTGGAATACCTTGAGCCAGGCCAAGCATGGCAATGGGAGCAAGGCAAAGGAATATAAATACCTTAAATACCTCACAACCAAGCCAACCCTTCCCTCCTCCTGCCCTTAGTAGACCCTTTGCTCTAAATTAGTGTTCCTCCTTTAGGCTCAAAATTCTTAACTACTTTTAGAGTATCTCCTGAATCAGCTCCTACTCCTTTTATTTTTTTAAATGTTTTTTTTTAGCTTGATTCACCTTTTGCTACTGAAGCTCTGCCATTCTCTCAGGGTGAGTGACAAACCCTGGGTTGAAAAGAGTTTTTAAAATGTACTGATTTTCACAGGTGTTTTGCACCCAGGTGAGTGTAGCTCAATCTGCTGGACCAGCCAGAATCTGCCCATGAAAGAAAGGGCTGGGTGATGAAGATGGAGAAGGGTGTTGCTGATGCCTCTGTGCAGCTCTCCTGGCTTTAACATTAAAAAGTTTCCATGAAATTTGTTTCTGTATTGAGGGAAGTGTGAGAAGTCAGAAAGGCAAGGGATTTTCACAGTGTGAGATGACAATGCTGTGTTCTAGATGACTCTTGTTTCAATTCTGTATGTTGTGAACTACTGCTAACCAAAGACTGTATTGGTGCTGGTAGAGGGGGCTTCTCCCGCTTTGGTAGTCATAACTACGTGCCATTAAGAGAGGGAATAAGAGAAGCTGAATATTACACCAAGTGTCTCTGATGCCTCTGCCTGCCCTTAAACCATGGGGATTGTCAGGGCTTAGCAGAGACATCGACTGAAGGAAATCTGGGCTGGTGAATGACCTACTTGCAAACTTCTTCAACTTCATGTGAAGATAGCAGAAAACAGGAGATATGGGGCCACACAAAGGCGCTTTTTCTAAAGGCACTTTTCAGCAGAACCTCATTTTAAGGAAACACTAGGCCTGGAAATAACTTATTACACTTATTTATAAGATGCTCATGAATAATTTATGCTGCATTAACTTGTAAATGTGATAGCTTTTGAAATCATTAAGCTCCAGTAGCTTGCTTTGTAAATCCATTGGCTGGGTCTCATTATTAAAAGCTAATTAGCTCGTTCAACTGGAACATATTCTGTAAAATAGCTATGCTAGTATTCTTCTTATTATTACAACAGATCATATTAATACTAAAAATATTCCAGCAATGGCATAATGGAAATATTTAATAATAAGGGTATAACATTCTATAGAAGCAGATAATGTCATTACCACTTTAACAAGTTTCCCAGAACCTGGTAAGTGAAATTTCATGATTATGATTCTTTTCCTGACTGTATGGTATTAGAAATATCTGATCTATATATTATTGATTTAAATATTAAAGATTATAGCTTATACATGGGAGGCATATGGTCAAAGTGTTCATTTAGATGTGTGAGAAGCTGGGGACATTGTTAAAAAAAGTTATACTCCTAAAGTTAGATTTCTAAGGCATGTTTGTCTTGTTAGGATGCAGTTCACAAGTAAGTGTGAGCAACATGCCCGTAATAGCAGGGGCAAGAGGTGGGGTGATGTGTGAGGCTGCTCTTGCCCCCACGCTCAGGCAAATACTGTGGTCATCAGTCAGGTACAAAGTCTTCTTTATTTCCATGAGAAGTGTTTTTTATTTGCCATTGAATTTTCATATTGAGAAAACATTGTGTTTTTCTTCTGTACTGTTCTTCCTATACGTGTCATTCCTGCCATTGTTAAGAGAAATAGGAGGAGATGAAAAACCGGCACCTACCAAGCACGTGGCACCTCCAGCCCCAGCCCCAGAGTCACACCCAGCACAGCTCCACGAGTGCAACCCCAGGGGTCAGAAGCACCCCGAGAACCTGCTGGGCAGTACCATGGGGAAGTTCATCTTTGCACAAATGACTTGTTCCCAGGTCACCCCATCCCACTCTCTCTATGAAAATAATCACGGTGTAGCCATCCAACACAGTAACACAGGAGTTGTTTGTAGAATGGTTTTTTTTGCTCATCATAAAGTAAAATGTCATTTAGGTTCATTTGTGCTAAAGCCCTGGCTTTGGGAGAAGAGTCTCTGTGGGAAAATCAATTGCCACTGGATTAAAAAAAAAATCCAGCTGTTTTGATATTTATTATCTGTTGTTGTATTTAAAAAGTATTTGCTATGTAAATTATCCAAACATTCTTTTTTTCCTGACTATTTTGGGTTTATATTTGTCTTTCCTTCATATTTAAACATTTTTAAACTTCAGTACATTTAAATCCCTATTACCAGCTTTTAAAGGGATTAGGGTAAATGGCTTTTATTCTGCAGTCACAATACTGTTGCTTTCAAATACATCTTCTTGGATTTCCTGTTCAGAAAAAAAAAAAAAAAGAGGAATTTAAATAATTCACGGCAAAGCTACAACGTCTGCTTCTACCCTGATGAATGTTTCCCTTTAGGAAAGGCAGTTCCCTTATTAATATAACATCTGGTTTTCATCTTGAATAAATACAACAACTCAGAAGCAGGAGAAAAAGAGTAGAAAAATGTGAATTTTCTGGCATATCAGGCAGCCTAAAGGCCTAATTAACAGAAATAATATCCAGCAAGCAACACTGCTCAAGAAACTGCCATAAATGAATATTTTGGGCCAAGATGTTTCAAACGGTCTGCTTGGACATGCAGCGAGCCGGGGGGAGTGGGATGGCAAGGACAGCAAAGAGCGTGGGTTTGTGGCTCTGCACGTCCCAACAGCGTTCCCGGTGGGTCCTGCAGGGAGCCCTCGCTGTGTCACCGGCAGCAGGACAGCTGTGCAGTCCCACTGGTGCTTGGTACCCCTGCCATGCCCCATCTGGCTGTGCAGACACCCTGTGCTGCCCTTTGCCCTTGTCAGGCAAAGCGTCTCACTCTGCAGAACTCATCTTGGGGTTCTCATGCCTCTTAAACTGCAGATCTGGAGACTTAGACTTGGTGTGTTTTGGTTTGTTTATTCGGTTTTTTTTGTTTTTGCTTTTATTAAAGCCAAACCAAAAATAAAACACACCAAAAAATCCTCCAGAAAACCAGTGAGGAGGGCAGATATTTGACAGATGTCCCAGAGACATTTTGTTTCCCTGTCTGGAGGGTGGGGAAGTGAACATATGCACGTGCTCCTGATGGAGGTAGGAGCCCAAATCAGCATCTGCCCGTAAGCAAGGTCTCCCTGGACTGAGCCCAGTTCTTCTTTCTTGCCCCTCTCCTTTCCTATTGGAAGTGCGTTGATCTGCCCTTGTCCACCCTTCTCTGGCCTGGTGAGAGCCATGCTGCTGGTTATTTATGTACTGACAGTCACCAGTTGTTATTCTTGTAGCATGTGAGTGGTCTGGGGGTGCCACACATGGGGCAGTGGCTGCTGCTCTGCTGGGATGGCAGGAGCAGTGTGGGGTGATACCACAGGGACCTTCTCAGGTGCTGGGAGGCTCCTGAGCAGGGTTTGTTGCAGCTTAGAAAACCATCAGGTTTGCTGCTGCTGCTGCTTTGTAGAAGCTGAGCCCAGCCTGCAAAGGAGTGGTTGGCAGGAGGGCAGGCGGCTATAAATGCCTTTCTATTTCTGTTTTATTTGAGCTATTGTGTGGCTTTTTGTTCTGAAAGCTCTTATAATTTGTAAGTTTTAATTGAATGTTATGAGTTTGGGAAGTAACTAATGTCATGTTTAACTTTTATGAAGACTTACTTTTTTTTGTTTGTTTTGTTTTTGTTTTAATAAATCCTTTTGGCCTTGTTTGTAAAACGCACTGTAAGGGTAAAGTCATGGGAAATGCACCCAAGAGCTGCATCTGCCTAAGAGACTTGTATCTTCTCCCTTTATTAGGTCTGTTCCTGTCAACCTTAAAACTCTGCAGCTTCACAGCATGCCCCTATAAGGTAAAATTCAATTCCCCGTTTCCGTAGAAGGAAAACCTGATGCACAGACCAGATAAATTACCTGCCCAAGGTCAGAGCATTACTGAGGGAGTAGAAGCTCACTGATGAAACCATCTCTATTCAATTCTGATAAGCCTGAAAGTGGCTCTTGTTACGAACCACTACAATGGAATTTCTGTAGCAATGGGAAAATATCTTTTTTCCCCTTTTCCATGTTAATTTTTTACAGCAAACTTTTACATAAGTCTTGGTGGTAAATTCTTTGGTTGAGGGATGACTAGGCTACTAGTGCACAAGTGTGAATGAGCAAAAGTAAATTTATGGAGAACAGGCAAAATGTTAGAAATAAATTTGCAAGAATGCACTGTCTTCTGTACTGCACCACCACAGGGACCAAGTCTGGCCCCACCCAGCCATACTCAAGTCCCACTAACCCTGATCATTGTCTTTCAGCATTTCTGAGGTGACTTAGACCAGAGGGGCACAGTCAGGTTCTCTTGTTTCCATTCACTGAAAGCAAATACCATACATGTCAAAACCTTATGTTTCAAGAAGCTATTAGTTATTGACTCGACTTTTGCTTGACAGGTACAATATTGTTAATGAAAAGAGAGGAGCCACTTTGTCACTATGGTGAAAATACAGGGAAAGATTTCTGTTGTGGGTTAGACTTGTTTCCTCCTGAGAAAAAAACAGTCCTTTATCTCTTTTATGACTCTTCTGTTCCTAAACCTATAAACACTGGTTGCCCAGAAAAGTGACATCAAAATGAAAGAAGACATTTTAGTCATCCTTGCCCACACATCAAGGCAGCTGAATTTTCAGTGCTTTCTTTTATTCTCCCAGCATCTGATTGCTGGGGGTTTCAGCCCTGACCCCTGAGACCCAGGCAAGTCACTCACCCATCTGCATCTTCACAAGCACTTTCCCTCCCTGTCAGCTCTCAGAGCAGCTTAGTGGGCTGCTTCTCATGCTTCAGTGAATTTTGCTAATAATTTTCTTCTGGTGATGTGTTTTAGTGCACTGGATTGCTACAAAGAACTCCTGGTGAAATATATGATTAAAACAGTGATCATTTGGAAACTCTGTAGAGAAGAAGGTAGCTTGACAAAGATTCACAACTCCTTTCAGAGCTTCTCCCATTCCCACTGGCATCTAGGGGGATGCTGTCACCAAATACGGTGAGATGCTCAGCGTGCATTGATATGGAATCCTGCTGAATCCTTAGGTGGGACCATGAAAACACAGACACGCTTAATAACTAATTTCAGCTCTGGAGGTCTTGTAAAATTTGGAGGAAAATGCATGCCAAGATGCAGATATGGATACTCTGAGATTTATTTTTTCATTTTCAAAAGCATAAAGATCAGGACAGTGGTCTTAACTGAAACACACACAAGTTGTTTTTTCCTAACTGAAACACACACAAGTTGTTTTTTCCCAACTGAAACACACACAAGTTGTTTTTTCCCACTCTTCCTGTATGTCTGCAGGAAATTACAACCTGAAAATAGCCAAGCTGTAATAGCTCCATCACGGCAAGGGTTTGTCTCTTGCTGCCTTTAGCTCTTCATTCTGATGTGTTTATCTTAACCAGCTCTTCCCTTTCCAGTGACATCACTGGCCCTGGAGCTGGGAGCATCAGCACTGGGCACTGCAGCACCAGCCACCCTGCAAGCACCACTGCGGCATCACATAGTCCCAGTGATGACAATGAAAGCAGCAGCAGGAGATGTGAGGATTTTTTCCCCATCACGAGACTTTCTCAGCAGCATGTATTATTCAGTCTTTCCATTTGTAATCATCACAGAGTGAGCCTTTCCTTACAAGTAAGAGAGGCGCAGTCCTGCTGACATTGAAAGCTCTGAAAAAGGTCTCTAGGCATCAGTGGGGAAAAGACCATGTTTTAACAGGTTTTGTCTCTTAAGTAAATCCTCAAATTGAATTATTTTCTTCTTGTGTATAAACCTCTCAGTAATCCGAAAATATTTTTTTCTGCCACCATCAGAATAATTCTTCCCTTTGACAGGGAGAGAAATGCCATTCATACTCCATAGAGGTACCATTCTTTTTGGGAAAAGGAAGGCTCAAAGGCATTTTCTAAGTGGTTTGTGCTATCTGTCCAGATGCTGAGTAACTGCACTCTGGTGTCAACTCTCTCAGGGGCTGCACTGTCACTGTGGTCATTATAAAACAACTCAGCATTTATGTGAGGCTGGATTAAAACTCATCTTTGTGGAAGAGTGCATTACTGAAAAAAGCTCCCACAACCCAGCATCATTCCTAAAATTAGTTATGTAATGAGCTTTATTATGTTTTTATTATTATTATATGTTGACTATGTAATTTACTGTACATAAACAGAAAGTGATCTCTTCTGCTAGTCTTCTTTGGAGCAGTAGTTGACACCAGTTTGTTACAGATATCTTTAAATGGGAGTGAAAATGATAAAGGTGAGACCTATCAATGCAATGAAATAGTTTTAGTGAGCAGGCAGACACTGGACATTTAATATTTTTCCCAACCTACTTAATAACAATCCCTTGTATAACATGGTCTGCTTCTGTCATTTATTAAAATCCATGATTTGAGGGGAACTAAAAAAAAAGCAATATATTTAAGCCTCAAAGGGTTTCAGCAGGGCTCAGTTTGTTTAAATTGTCAAATGTTTATTATTTTCTTTCAGAAGAAAATCCTTGTGCTTTGTTGCAGAAGGATATTTTATTAAGTTTAGACAAACTGAACTGGCTTTCAGCAAATAGCATTTGGCTCCTGAACCAGGAGGAAATAGTTTGGTATGGTGTCATCATATTACAAAAGCGATATTGTGGCTAGAGGTCAGAAGTTGTGGTGTTTGTTCATTTGTGTTGAATATATTGGATTTGTGATGCATTATTTGAGCCCCTGTCAGTGTTTTTCTCAATCAGAATTTCACCCTAGTCCAGAATGAAATACAACCAGCACATAGAGTGAGTTCTGGAAACAAAGGACTTCTGAAAATGTCCACATCACTGTGTGTAGGTACGGGACACACGAGCTGCTCCAGGTGTGCTGAGCACATGGCCAGCCCCAAGCTGCTGGGACTGTGGATTGGGTCTCATAAAGGCAGACAACTGCTGCTCATCTCCAAATGGGTGAGAGACAGGACCTGCAGGGATTACAGACATGTTCATCACTTTGGGAGAGCCTCTTGCACAGCTGCTCAGGAAAGACTGTGTTTCCCTGTGCTTAGAATTGGCCTATAAAAAAGCTTGACCCCCCAGCCTGCCGCCGTGGTGCTTGGCTTTTCCTTGTCGTGGCTCTTGGGCTGCTGAATTTCTTTGTGCCACCACTGCATGTCCCCTTGAGGCCAGTTTACTGCTGCTTCCCTTGGCTTTTGGGCAGCGTGGGTGAGTGGCCCAGGCATGTGTCACACAGCAGGAGGGCAGAGGCTGCTGCACATGCAATAATCAATGGCTTTCCTGCTAATGACTTCTTCCAGGCCAAGGGGAGCATGGCTTACACTTGCTTCCTGTCAGATGGTGTCACTAGCTCACGTGTTCAGCGTCAGGTTGGATGGGGCTCTGAGCAACCTGGTCTAGTGGAAGGTGTCCCTGCCCATGGCAGGGGCCTTGGAACTAGATGATCTTTAAGGTCCCTTCCAACCTAAACCCTTCTATGAGTCTGTGAAATTGAGATCGCCTGCTCATCTTCATAAGCCTCCCCAAATTTTTTTCTTCTCATGTGGTGGAAATGTCCTTTTGTCATGTCTGCTTGTGGATTTGCTGGCAGGAGTGAGCATATATGCTTCTGCCTTCTGTTTCTAAACACCAGTGTATGATGAGACAGGCTCAACCAGCGGTGTTTCCATGCATTTATGCTTATCCCTTCATTTATGACAGAACAATCTCATGGGCAGGGGCAAAGCAAGGGGAGGGAGGAGGTAACTGAATAACTCTGATTGGCAGTATTCTATTTTCTTATATAAATATTAATAATTTCTCCAGGAACTGTGACTGAGTGCAAACACCATTCATTGGATTTAATTTTTTTTTTAAGCCATATTAGCACAAGCACAAGTGAGGTAATCTCTGTGATAACTGTGACCAAGAGAAAATTAATTAGGATTCTGAATCTCTAGTGCTGGTATCTTAGGGCTCTTTGCTTCTTTGGATTAAATTGCATTAAACTCTTTATTAAACAGAGCAGGGAGCTTGGCACTGGAATGAAGCCCACATCTGCACCTGGATTTTCCTATTAAAAGTGGATACAGTAAAAAGAATATTAAATCCTTTTATCCAGGAATCAAGACATACTAGGCAGGACATAGAAAACATGTTTTCTTTTTCAAGGTTTATAATTTTGGGTATTTACCTACCATGGATTTACAGTGGGGTTTTTTCCTGTTTGTTTTGGAGTGTTTTGTGTGTTTTTTTAATGCTTAGGAGACATCCTTTAGTACCATTTGCTTGTCTGGGATCCCAGGATGAATGTTTTTCTTGTATTTTTAATGAGGCTGAAGTTAACATGGGCATGTTTGTTTAGCAACAACACACACAACTCTTTGCACTTCAAGGCGCCTTTGTTTGTGTACCACCATCATCAGCTCTTTCAGCAGGATCAGGGAATAAAGATGGTAGTTAACTTCAGATGCAGATGGAAAATGAAGCATTGAACCTGAATCTCCTCTCATTTATGTTACTTTAAACTCTCTCTAAGTCAGCTGAATTATGTTAGAAAGAGGGAATTTGGCCAAAGTTATTCATGGTCTTGCACAAATAAGATATTTGAGTCTGGTCTAAGGATCAGTTCTTGATTATTGAACATTTAGCAGTAAGTCTTCAAGGAGCAACAATGACAGGGTAATTTAAAAACAGGAAAAAAAAAAAGAAAAATGAAAAAGAAAGTGGTTTTCAGGTTCCAGAAGACATTGGACAGAACATCATCCTTTCTCTCTATTGAATAGCTAATTTCTTCCTAGCAGATTCAGTTTCCGAAAATAAATGAGGTGGAGCATCAAACCAGTTGGCAGCTCTGAACAATGAGCTGTGGTTTCACTCCCTGTGTGCTCATGATGACAGTCAGACCTGGAGGCTCTCTGCTTCAGTTTCAGGATGGAGATTTCAGAGATGGGGTGACGATTTTGAGCTCTGTTACAGATTTCTCACCCATAAGCCTCAGTAACTCACTGTGCTTTGATTTTCCACATAGGAAAATAGAGTTCGTCATCACCTTCTTCCTGTCATGGCTCCTTGCTGCTTGGTCAAGGACAGAGATGCTTTGACTCTCACTGACTGCTTCCACTGCAGCCTAATCTGGCAACATTTAGGGTAGGAACTACCTACCTCTTGGTTTGCATTGTGTCTGGTGCGCTGGCTCTTGAGCTCAGCTGGGGTTTTGGGGCCCTGCCTTGAACCTGAGGAGTTTCATGTGTCATATGTAACTCAGCAGAGACTGAGCATCCTGCAGTTCTGGCCAGCAGCACCAGGGAGCCCCCTTGTGTGTTCCAGTACATGTTTCTTGATGCTATGTATACTTTTGAAAAATGCTCTTTCTGTGACAGAAAGAGCACCAGCTTTTCTTTTAAAACACTAATATCAAAACAATATTTACGAGACACATGCCTGAGTACTGTTATGTGGTTGTTGCTAATATCTGGATGTTAAAGTGTTTGTCTGAGAACTGCCTTCATTCTTCTGCAAAAGCAGCTGGATAAATGTCCTGCTTTCTCACTGCACAGATATGTATCCCACCATAAAACAGAAAGAGGGAAGGGCCCTAGCAGCTCCCATGTTAGCTGACACTTTGCAGCTGCTGAAGGCTGTTCTTCCTCAACTGCTGCCGCTGCCATGGAACCATCCTGGGAGACACGGGCTGTGAGAACAGAGAGTTAAAACTACTGCACTCCCATGGTGTTCCGTCATGTCTCTTTTTAGATTAATGCCTTTCAAGCACAACCCATGCTTTTGTGTTGCCATGTAGGGCGATGTCAAGGAGCTGTGTGGTATTGAGCACACCGAGCAGCCTGCACGGCAGAGAGCAGGGACAGTGCCTCCAGCTGACTGCTGCTAAATATTAAGGGAATAATATATGGGTTGGCTGAATTTGAGGAAGCTTATAGTCTGTTTTGTGCATAAAGGTTATACAGAGGCTTCCAGACCTTGTAAAATCAGCTTGAACAAGGACAGATATGAGATGAAAGCCTTCAAATGTGTTCATACAGCCAAGAAGCCTGTTGGAGCCAGAGGAGGGAACTCTGACCGTGCCAGTCCCTTGCCTGACAGCAGCCCCCGCAGAGCACCATTCCATGTGTCAGTGCCAACAGCGTCCTCTACAGGACTCCAGCGGATTTTAGAAATGGTTTTACCTTCAGAAAACATCAGTGTTGTTGCATCTCATTGATGAGCTCTGCCTTCTTTTCAAGTACTGCTTTTGTTCCCAAAGCAGTGAAAAGACACGCCAAAAGACATGAGGAAAGATGGAGTGTTTCCAGCTGCTTCTGGCACCTTCCTTCACATTTTATTTCCTTCTGCTATTCCTTCTGCTCCACCACAGGGGAGTGTGCTGATCCTCACCTCCTCAGTCTGGGGAGATGCATGCTCAGCACTCACATGCACATTATGATCCTGACCCGAACTGGCACTTGCTGCCTCGGCAGAGAAGGTAATGGGAAGTTGGTTTCTGGCTTATACTCCCACCCAGCCGTCGGCAGCAGAGCATGAAGAAAGCCATCTCACAGAGCAGGTTTCGATAAGATATTAGGAAGAAATTCCTCACTGTGAAGGTGGTGAGGCACTGGAACCAGTTGTCCGTAGAAGCTGCTCCCCATCCATGGAAGTGTTTAAGGCCAGGTTGGATGGGGCTCTGGGCATCCTGCTCTGGTAGAAGGTGTCCCTGACTATGGCAAAAGGTTGGAACCACTTGATTTTTGAGGTCCCTTCCAACCCAAACCATTCTATGACCACACATTTGCACCTGCTAACAGAGAAGGTGAAGTAACAACCATTTGAATTTCGGGCCACTTTGCCATCTCCCTGGAAATACTTCTCAAGGGCATGAATGACTCTGTAAACACACAGCAGTGGAAAGCCTGCTCTAAGATTTAAACCCCATGGATGTGAACATCACAATGAACTAAAGCCAAAAAACCCTTTTGTGCATTTAATCAAACAAGGACTTTGTCAAGGAAAGCTTTGATTTTCCCTCTATAGCTTTCTCTGCCTTTTGTTTAAATATGCTCTGGCCATATTCTGCCTCTGACCACTACAGTGTGATGCACTCTTTGGAAAGACTTTGATGATTTTGGAAGAATTTATATATTTCTACTTCTAATTCTCCAATTCAGTAAATATTTTAATTTCTGATTCACTTAGGTCTGGCTCTAACCCAACCTGCATGTCTCTAGACCTCAAGAATGACATTTAATTTTGAAAGCATTTTGCGAGGCTTGGTGAGGTAAGAAAAATGAAGTTCTCATTAAATGTAGGAAGGCAACATGTTGTTAGGTTTGTAGTTTAATATTATTGTTTCTGAACAGCTTCTCAAGGAGTGGCTTTGGACTTGAACAACAAAAGCATCCCTGCCTCTAAGCATAGTAAAGCTTTGCATGAGTAAAGCAGGAAGTATTGTTTGAAGTGAACTGCAATTCCCTAGACCCTATACAAAATACATGTGCATAATTTGCTGAAATAATGTGAATTTTTCAAGGTGGTCAAGGAACTTTGTTCACTTTTCACACTCTCAACAGTCCATCAAAGCACAGAAAGAGCAGAAAGACACAATGAAAATTAAATGGAAAAAAAATAAAAAAAGAATGAAAGGCAACCAGAAAGGTATGTATGAAATAAGGCAGAAATGAAACTCTACATTAACTATCTTGGAATATCCTTTTCACCCTTGAGCCTGGTTTGCTGGGTACCTGCCCCAGAATTATCTGCATTCATCATCAATGGCATTTGGCTGTTCATGAGAATTCTTGCTTTTCCTTCATTACTGTACATAAAGTAGACTCTTTTCTTTGTCCCCTGCTGCTCATTATCTGATTTGAAAGGGTCATTTATGAACACTTTTCTTTTCTTTTTTTTTTTGAGATAAACTATAACACTTGACAATGCTGTAGTTAGAATAGAAAGCACACAATTATGCAATTTCATGCCCTAAAGTAAGGCCATTCTGTTCTGAGGTGTGTGGCTGCACAGCACAGCCAGTGTTATGTTCTTCTGCGATGGTTTAATGATTAAATGAACGGGCTGTACAAGGATGTCACTAGGCTGTTGAAGCCCTCACGAAGGTTCCTTCCCAGCCTGCAGGACTCATCCTTCTCCTTGCAGCACTTCAGCTTGGTGTAAAAAATGTGCTCATTTTAAAAGCAAGGTTGTGACAGCTCCCTGATGGAATATGGTGCACATTTTATGAGTGTGCACCCGAAATTAGTGAATGGAGAGTTTTTTTCCAGAAAAGAAGAGGACAGACTGCTGAAATATTTTTAGGTGCTTAATCATTCCTGGGAGCTGTGATAATGGTACAAACATCTTCAGAGGTCTGGTTGTGTTGCTGTGTCCCCTGAGTCTCAGAGAGCCCCTTGGACATCCTGGGGTAGCACTTTACCACACTGGGAATTTCCTGCTACCTGCCAGACAAGCAAGTCAGCTTTAGCAGAGGTCACTGTGTGCTGGGTTGGAGAAGCCTGAGGTTGTTACACATGGAGAAGTTTGTGTCATTGTTCAGTATTTCACTGACCACATACGCTCAGAAACATGATTTCATGGACTTCATTTGATGAAGTAGCCAATGCAAATATTATCAAAGAAATGATACTGCCAAACTTGCAGGTGGGAGCCTGTGGGATTCTGTGGAGCCCGTAAGGCAGAGAAATCCTGGCCAAACACTCTGCCAGTTCGAGGGAAGCTCACTGCAGAGTGAACAACGCTTTCCCCTGTGCTTAGCCCTGTGTGCTGGCCACCACTGGTGCTAAATAGGGCTTTCAGAGTCACCAGGGGTGTTTCACTAAAATGTGCTGGAGATCTCCATAGGAAACTACAGTGGCATCTGACCTTACCTTGTGGTACAGTTCACAGGCAATGTTAGGTCCTGTTTTCCAACACCATTCCAGCTGTTTCCTCATTCACCACTATAACAGCTTGTCCTGACAAGTCCTCAGCTGGTGGTGCTTCAGCACTTGACAGTGAAGTGGCATTTCATTAACTCCACTCTGTTTTCCTGACATTCTTCTCAATGACACTGACATACCGTAGAGCTACCTCAAAGCTATTTTAACTACATCCCTTTAGGTACTTTACACTGCTGATCACCTTTATTTACTTTCTAGTATTTAAATGTATATGGGCTAATGAATGACAGCAGGCAATAAATTCTTTCTTGCTGCTGGTACCAAAACAGCTAACTAAGAATTCAGCCTATCCTTCAACTGCTGCTGCACTGCTGAAACGCACACCTAGAAATCAGACCACTGCAACTCACCCTGTTGTCATAAAGTACAACCTTTTCAATCCATTTCTCAGCAAATCACTATTAATTACCTGAAACAGGCAATTTTTGTGAATGTGGCATAGCAAATATAGTAAGATATAGCAAGTTCCAGACATTTTATTTTCTGATGGAGAGTATTATTTATTGTAAATATAATGAACTTGATGGCAACAGATGAGTTTACTCGTTTAGCTGCATAATCCATTAGTCTCTCTTATAGACAGTGACCTCCTGTAAGTGAGCAGGATTGGTGCAGCGTGGTTTTTTTCCAGTAGTGTATGTATGGTATCTCCAAATTTGATGAACCATGAAGAGAGAAAGTGAGCCTTTGTATTACAACAGATCAATGACACAAGCTCAGGAGTGTTTGTGATAGGCAGGTATTTAAGCATTCCCAGTTAGTGAGCAGGTTGAATACTCCGAGACAAGAATCTGTCCAGCTGCGTGTCTGGCCATATGGCCAGTGTTTCTGGAGTTCAGCTATATGTGAAAATCATATTTCTGCTGCCTAAAATTCCTATTCAAATAGAATAACCTTTTTATTTTTTAAATAAAAGAAGTTAAGAACAAAGACATGCAAATAGGCAAGTCTGATAATGTGCATACATCCCTAGGTAGAACATCTTATTCTTTGGATGCTTCCTGCAAAAATAATAAAAAAAGCTTTTAATTGGATTAAAGCCTGCAAGAGGAACATTTCTCCATAAATGGGGAGGGGGGGCTGTTATACTGAGTTTAGATATCTTTCCTAAGAATGGATTGTGATACAGACAGGAAACTGGTGATGGCATTATGAGTAGGATTATTTGTTCCTTTCTGATGGCCATTAACATTGTCAGCAATTTGCATACCGAAAAAACTCAGCTGCCTCTCCTGCAGAGATTACAACCTGAATTCATCATTGGCAGCACACCTCAGACATTACACAGTAAATTCAAACCACAGCAGGCAAACTTCCAAAGAATTAAGGGGTTTAGTTGGGATTTTATCTGCAGCACATGTTAGCCTTTTTAACAAGATCAGGTGCCTTTTGGTGGAAACAAACAGAATTGACTACTGGACCATTAGAGGCAATATCTCAGAAATAACCTCCAAATGGACTTGTTTCCCTTCCTGCCGACAGCTCAAACCAGACAAAGGAATAAAAAAAAAAATCAAAAGAAAACAGAAATTACTGTCAGCAGAAAAAATTTGACAAGCCTGCAATCTCAACTAGGGAATTCAAATCAAGTCTTGTTTTCTCTTAATTAGTTGAACATTTGTAGCTGAAATTACCTAGAATGGGATGAAAAATGCTGGTGACTGGTGCAAACACACATTTCTCTTTTCTCTCCTGGGTTATTGACTCCATGAAGGCTTTCAGTGCCCTGCTGGGAATGAGGTGAGCATGTCAGCTGGGTCAGCAGCTATGTGTGTGCAGCCTGGGGCTGTGGCTGGGGCAATCCAGTGCTCACCCATCCAATGGGGACCGGAACATCCCCAGGAGGGGAATGAGGGAGAGATGCAGCCCATGGGCACACACCACACTGCTCACCCATGAACCCCACCTGTTCAAAGGCTCATTCCTTCTCTGCCCTCTTAATCTTCATCCCAGTTATTGGTCTCACTCATACCACTCATGTTCTGTATGATAAATATGGACCATTATGCTCCAGGTGAGGAATTCAGTACTCTCTCTCTGCTGCTGCCAACAGGACACAGGGTATGATGTTCTGTTCTTATTGTTGGCTGCCCTCACTTATCCTAGGGTATTTCTACCCTTTACTGGACTTTTTATTTCCTATTTCTTCTTCAACTCCATTTCAATTTTTAATCCCATTCAATGCATGACCTACTTAACCTATGAGTCACCTACCCTGTATAGCATTGCTTTTGAACCATCACGACATCCCCATAGAAAGCCTACCTCACCCCGGAACCTGTCTGTAAGTTTGAAACAACTTTTTCTGTGTGGGAAGAGATTATTAAGGTTGCAATAATATTTCACTTTTTGAAATTTTCCTTTATTAACAGGCCTTAAAGGACAGGAAAGTGTCTTTGATACTCATCTGTCCACTTTTCTAACACAGTGTTGGAGTTGCTTTTTAATAATAATTTCAAAATAGGCATGAGCTCAGAAAAACTGTATTTTTTTCAGCTCAGGTTGTCTTTTATTGTGGAAACCATCTGGCCTTTGCAGCATCATATCAGTTGTACCTTCATAAAACTCTGCAGCCACTCTGGTAGGTTTTGAATGTGTAATCCATTTTTCATAGCATAAGACAGATAAACAAAACAAATTAGACACACAGATAATTTAAATTCTGATAGAAGATGTGATATTATTTCTAACAACCCCCCCAAAAAATAATCAGAATAAGATCTTCAAACTAAGTAAAAGCAAGATAACTAAGTCTGGATTTTCCCAAGAATTGCATGTCCAGGATGAGTAGCATTTTCCTATCTTTACATTCGAGCACATAAATGCCTTCTGAAATCTCTCTTGGCTCTGCTCCCTGCCTCAGCAGAGTTGGGGCTTTTACATTCTTGGTTTAGCACCTAAATCTGAAACGCTTGATTTCTGAGTGCAGCCCTACAATGGCCACTGCCAGTGCTCCAGGAAAATGCCATTGGAGTGCTTGGGCTTGGCTTTTCCAAGCTGTCTTTAAGTGCATTTCTTCCGATGCTTATCCCGATGGAGGCTCCGTAGTCTTGGCTGTTCCCTAATTCGAGAAGGAGGAATTTCTGCCGAGCGCTCCAGCAGGCAGCCTTTGTTCCCCTGAGATGGGGCTGTCTTAGAAACATCTTGCTCATGCCAGGACCTCTTCTGTCCCATGGGCAGCCCTGGGTGAAAGCCGGTGCCTGTCTGGGGTGTGGGATCAGACACGGAGACTGTTCTCAGGGGTCAGCACACCCCGTGATTTGTTATCAGACAGGTTCTGGCAGTGTGAAGGAGCCCCTGCTACTGCAACCAGCTGTTTGCTCTCGTTTAGTAACAATTCGGCTGCTGATAGAAAGGTCTTGTGGGGACAGTTAGGAACTGGAGGGGACATTGCCTTGGAGGGTGATCCTGCCTCACTGCCCTTGACACTGGCTCTGTGCCTACTCACAGGAAGAGGAGACAATGCTAAATTCCTTCCTTTGGTGTGCGAAGAACTGGCTTTGGACAGAAGGACTGGAGCACTTCATGCTGGAACATGGTGGTGGGCACTGTGTTGAGGAGGATGACTGACAGCACTGGAGCAAGGGGCAGGAAATGTGCTGTACTGTGAAACCTACCATTTGCTTTAGTTTGTTTTGCAAGATGGGACAAAATGGGAGGGGGATTAAAGTAAGCTTTCCACGGCTTCATTACTCTGGTGGTATGAAGAAAAGAGAAAGAAAGTATTCAACTGCTTTCTACAAATCCTGCAGAGTCTCGTGCAATAACTCAGTACTTTTTTGCCCCAGTATGAGTTGAGGTAAACAGCAAATGCAGAACTCTGCAAACACTGCACAGTAATGGAACTGTGAGGACTTGAATACATTCAGATGTGTTGCCAAAATGCTCTACCCATCCTATAGCTTAACTTCCATAATCATGGATGCAGCTTGGTGTGCTGTAGGCCCTGTATCACATGATGGAAGCAGTTGTACATCAAAAGGCAGTCTTCACTGCTCTCCAAAAGCTAAGCTGAAGTGCTGCGTGCTCCCAGCCCAGAGCCCTTTCTTTACAGCTTTTGTCAGAAACAAACCAGCTGGTGCTTCCGCTGTTGGCCCAAATTGTGACATTAACAAGTAGACTGCTGGTTAGTACTTCAGCTGTAACTGCACCAGAGGTTTTCAAAGCAACAATAAAGTTATTTGAAAGCAAAGTAGAAAACCAGCAGCACCTCCCTAAGGGGGACAGTAATTTTGAAGTTTGCTTTTGCTCTGCTCCTGGCCACACTATTTGGAGTCGCTTTCTTGTCAGCCCTGTTTTGAAGGGCTGCATAAGTGATTATGTGATTATTGCAGCCTGCCTGCAGCAGCACAGGATATAAATGTATAGATGAGTTTGTGGCATTTTCCTCCTTAGTTCTGCTGTGTTTTTGGGTGGCTTCAGGTGGTGATGTTGTTGATATTTAAAAGAATTGGCACGTGCCCAGGGGCTGCTGCCCTCCTGTACACGAAACTAACAACTGCTGAGTGTTGGAAAGCTCACAAGCAGCACTGTTTTGGGAAATGCAATAAAAGAAATACTCTAACATGTACAGTCTGCCCTTTTCTTGACTTCAAAAGGAGCTAGAAGCTCAGTTCATCCATGCACAGCTCTGCTATACTTCCACATCACTCCTGAAAAGGCAAGACAAGTATCATGCCAGTGGGAGTGTATCTCTTTGGAGACAGCAAGAAAAAGCAATGAAAGCCAGGACTGGATTATGAGAAAGTTGTCCAGGGCTGGCAAGGCTGTAACACTGTTTTCAATTGTGACTTTTCCAGGTTCACGTATCTCTGAGAGTTGATCAGCCTGGCGTGTGCAGGAAAAAGGCCTGTGATTCATCTCCTGTTAGCTAATTTATTTCTGGAAACTAATTACAGAGCATTTTTAAAGTCTCCTATAATATTATGATGGACATCTATTTAAGTAAAAGGAGTTGAAGCAACCTCGTGAATGATGGAATATAGTTCTGCACTGCTTTTCTTTACCCTGAGCAAAGCATGATTGGCAGTTGCCCACACATCTATATTACTTCTAATGATATGGCATTTTTCACACTGGAGAAAACTCCTTCAAGTAGTTACATGTGTTAAGTAGCACACTTTTGTAGGTGTCTTAATCTCCTGTTTTCTTTTTTTCAATTTCCTATTTTGAAACACAGCTCCTGGGTTTTGCTTTTAGTGGCTGTATGGACTGGTGTTCTTACAGCTCAGACTGGTATTACTCAGGATCTGCTGGACTTTCTAAAAAGTAGTCACCTGATTCAACTTCTTATTTAATATATGCTTCACACGCTGTGGAGCTTAAATTCATGTTCCTTTCCAAGTCTATTTCAATGAGCAGAGAAATGAACAATAATAATGTGTTGAATTTAGCTCAGCATTTTTCCTCAGCCTGACTGTCTCCTAGTCTTCTTCCAGAAAGGGCTGTACTATGTATTATCTTGCTGTGGATGGCTATACTGGTCTGCCTTAAATCTGTGAAGGCTCAGTGAGCTGGAAGAAAATACTTTATATTCCTTGATATCACCACATGCCAAGAGGGCAATTTTTTTCCAGCCAAACCCTGTCTCTTTCATTCTCTGATGTAGCACAGAAATATGTCTGTTAATATACAGGTTTTTATCTCAGCTGAAGGCCTCTTAAAAATGACGCCGTTATCTGTTACCCATCAAACAGTATCAGAGGTCAGATCCAAAGTAAGCAGATTTCTAGGGTTTGCCTTCTTTCTCTCCAGAAGTGATCCAGGGCTTGAGGACACGCCAGACAATACATTAGTTTTCAAAATTGTACTGCTTTTATGTATGCATACAGATGTATAAAATACAAACATAATGTGTATACGTTATATAGCTACTACATAAACAAGTGTGAAAAACCTAAATATGCAAGCATTTTTGTTTTCCTGTTACAAAAAAATGCAGTCCTACAACTCTTTTGAATATGTATTTATTTTTATCATCTTGTGCTGAAGAACTCTTTTTTTCCCCCCCCCACTATATAGTTTTTTCTCTCAACAGAAGCAGATTTTTTTTTTATTTGTGCAGCCATTGTCTGGTACAGTAATATGACTCATCCCCCAAATTCTGGGATATAGAATAAATCATCTGCAATCCACATTTACAGCCATTCATTCTCAATAACACAGTCCCAAAGAGAGCTAATCCTTTATATATTTTTTCAGGAGAAAGTGAGTGTTTTCCTTTTGGAAATGTCTTCACTGGTCATTGAATGCCTTTCCTGTTCACTTTTGAAAGAACACAATTAAGTATCTGATTAGATCTGTCAGTGCAGTCAAGAGAGCAGGAAGTAATGGCCAGGCAGAAATACCTTTCTGCAGCAGCAAGTGACTCATTTACACCAGGAATCCATCAGCCACACGATGCTGCTATAACAATCAACCCAATCAAATGCTGAATGATATTTTAAATATTCTTTAATTGATGGGATTCTATTTTTTTTCCTCAAAAGGAAAAAAAAAATTATTTGCCAGCTGGGATAGTTGGGATGCTTTCCTCTGTCTGTGGGGTTGGCTTCAATCAGAGCTGTTCAAGGAACAGAGTCCGTTGGTCTGGACAAATACTCACTCCTGCCTTTTCTCTGTCTCCTGCCCAACTGGGGGCCCACAGTACACCCTTAAATAGTGGTGGTGGAAGCCCAAGGATAGCGGCATGAGATCCCATGTGCTGCTCTCTTTAGCTCAACATCATGTTTTAGGACTGAGCCGAAAGGAGTGTGTTGGTTTTGGCTGATCTCCCTTGCCTTCCATACAGTTAATTTGTCCCATCCCTTCCTCCCCAGGCCAACAACAACTAGAAGTCGACTTCATTAAACTGGTATCTGCCTGCTGGATTGAGTCCAGAGGAGGCCACCACGTTGATTAGAGGGATGAAGCACCTCTCCTAAGAGGAAAGGCTGAGAGATATGGGTGTGGAGAAGAGAAGGCTTTGGGGTGATGTAAATATTGCCTTCCAGAACCTGAAGGGACCCTACTTAAAATGGAGAAACACTGTTTACAAGAGCATCTAGTGACAGGGCCAGGGGGAATGGTTTCAAACTGGGAGTAGGTTTAGATCAGATATTAGAAAAAATTTCTTTATCGTGATGGTGGTGAAGCCCTGACACAGGTTGCCCTGAGAAGCTGTAGCTGCCCTGCTTCTGGAAGTGTTCAAGGCCAGGCTGGATGGGGCTTGGAGCAACCTGGGATAGTGGAAGGTGTCCCTGCCCGTGGCAGAGGGGTTGAACAAGATGATCTTTAAGGTCCCTTCCAACCTAAACCATTCTATGATTCTATTATTCTGTATCAGCAGTGGTTTCCTCCAGGGGGCTCTGGAAGGATCGAAGGCTGCGTACCAGTCGGATAGTGACCCGTATTGCTTCCAGTGTCCAGCCGGCATTGCTGGCTGCAGCTTCCAAGCCAGCTGGTGAGGATATGATACTAGGTAAGGAAAGGGGCCCAAAGTATCCTTCAATTATGCTAGAATGCTTTACTGAATAACAAAACTAATAAGCTGCTTTGCAGCACTGAGGTCCTTTGTAAATCCATTAAAAAAGCCCCACTCATTTTCTTTAGGGTCGGGATGGAAAAATGACTCGGCGACAAATCCCGTATTGAAATCCTGGTTTTTTAATTTCTGCAACTCAGCCTTAAGGTTGAGATTATGTATCCAAATATGTACTAATGCCCACTGTTTTTTTCAGGGTCATCTTTTTAATTTGTAGTGCAGTGACATCCACGTCCATCACATCCCAAAACAAAGCCAAAACTCTGTGTGAGGTTACTTTTCACTGCTGTCTGCAGAAAACAACAAAGCAGTCTTATCATTCACATTTTGGGGTTTGTTTGCTTGCTTTTAGTGGCACTGATCTGTAACAGCTTGAGAACTATTGAAATATATAGTTACACTGCAGTGATCTTGTCCATATAAATTCATTGTACCAGGATGGAACTGCTTGATTCAGTTATATGATTGTATCAGACAAGTGTCCATTAATTTTCTGGTGATGCTGAAGGAAGGAGGGTGACAATAAATCTGCAGAGTGATTTTCTAACTAAGTGATTTGGAACTTTGTGACCTCTGTACCTTGAAACCCATGGAATTTTTATTGCTTTTCTACCTTTTAGCACAGCGAGTACATTTCTGGGTATTGCTGGATATTTGTATGTTATCCTTACTGCATGTTTAGGTTTAAATCACACTAGCTGTGTGTTTGAGGCCTCTGCAGTGTGTGACATGGAGGAGAAATCAGCCCTTAGCAAGGTACTTTTAGAAAGTGCTGATCATCCCAATGGTTTGTTAAACACTCTTTGGACAAATATGCAGACACTAAACACATTACTGCCTCTTCCTCAGACAAATGTTGCAGCTGTGTGAGGACACGGCAGCTGTACGTGATACTTGAGAAAGGGAAGTGCAGAATGCTTTTTTTTTGGCTTTTCAGGGCATTAAAAGCAGGTTACATTAAATTACCCATGTCATGCTGTCATTATCACACAGATGTTACTAGTCTTCTCTGTCCTAAAATGATGGGAACCTTTGTTGACAGTTAAGTCAATAGATTTTGCTCATTTCTGAGGCTGCAATGTTGGCAACCAGCTTTCTTGCTGCATTGGTGGTAAAGAGCTGCTCACCTCCTGATCAAACAAAAGTTGACTTAGCATGGGCCATGCTGTTACCACGTCTGGAAACTCCCTCAAGGCCATAGTAGCAAAGCAGCAGGATACCAAGGTACAGGTATTACAAGGCTGGAAAAAAATGTAATTTATGGATCTAGACCCACTGTCTTTCACAATATTTTTGTGTTTCTGATAGCAAAGACAAACTGTGTTGTGAGCAACAAGTTTGCCATGGTTGAGTAAATGAAGCATAGTGGATTTTGATAAGAGTTAATTATTTTTGGGAAATAAATGTGCAACACCATCAGCTTTAAATAGTTCAAGAGGCAAGGGAATTAACAAGATGCCTTATGAGGTGAATTAATGTACCCATCAGAAATTATTTTTTGCCTTTATTATAGTGTGTGCTGATTTTCTGGACTTTGAGAATATCTACATCTATTAATCCATTCAAAATTCACTGAAGGTGAAGAGGAGGAAAGTAAGAGTCATTTCTGATTTGACATTAGTCACAAGTTCAATGCTAAGGTCTAGTAATTGTTTGAATAGGACCACCCTTTGCTAGCCAGTCAGGAGACACTGAATTTTATTAAATGGGATTACTGGGTCATGACACGCTCTGTATTGCAAACAGTATTTGATCAAGGAGAATACAATGAAATAACCTTCAGACAAGGTTGTCAACACACAAAGGCATCTTAAATGAAAACTACTTTACTATGAAGCAGATCCAACAACCTTCAGGAAAAATTTCCTTTGCCTGTAAAAGAAAGATACTGAACTGCAGACTTACAGACCAGGTTCAGAACTCAAAAAAGGCTTCCATTTCATGTACACCAAATAGCTTGCTTCACATGGGCTCAGTACAGTGAACAGTCTGGGGGTGGGCCCTGCCTGCTGGCCTGAATAGACAGTCAGCTTTGATGCCTAATTTCCAAAGTGGTTTTTCTAAGGAAGTTATGGGTTTTATTTGATGCCTTCTCTGCCAAATCTGGGGTTGCTGTTGCTGCAGTTTGGGAGTATTGCAAAGTGGATTGTTAGAAAGGTGCTGCTGGAGGGAAGGCTGTGCCACAAGGAAAATTGCAATATGGATCATGAAAAAAGATTAGGCAATGAAATTTAGTCATCTCCCAGTAGCTGCATGCAGCAGGATATGCCTGACTTGAATGTCAGTGCTCAGGGCGGTGTGTCAAATGAGTGTGTTTCAGGCACGTGTCTCACTGATGAACTCAGGAACCAAAAGTTCACAGGATGTTCTGAGTATGTGTGAGAAGAAATAATTTGAAACTGCATAAAATGGATAGTAATGAGGTGAGGAAGAGGGAAAATACGTAAGGAAATGTTAAAAGCCTTTTGCAAAAGCCCATTAACAGTTCTGCTCAGGCACAATAGAGAAGAGAGTGAAGTGTGTGTAAGGAAAATTGAAGTGAGTCACCTGGGGAAAACACCACTATGACCTAAAGCCCTATGTGGTTGCTTTTAATGACAAAATACTCAGAGCAAGTCATTTTCCCTTTCTGTGTCACTCCTGTGCATGGAAAATTATGATCATGATTCCGAATGCTCTTTCACCACAAAAGAAAAAGCAACCATGTAATTAATACAGTTATCATTGTGTGTGTGTAAACTGTAGTTTATTACTTGTGTTTTTTTTTTTTGTAGGATCCTATGAAGTCATCAAGGGTTCTTGAAAAATAAAGAAAACAAAACCAAACCCTGACCAAACAGAGAACTCAAGTGGAGTGAATTTTCAGTGAGCCTGGACTGGTCATATTTAACTTCAAATATCTGGTCATCAGCTTGGAAAAAGTACTGACAAAACAGTATTAATTAGGACACCTATATGTGTCTGTCACTTCTTTACTTTTCATCCCTGCAGCCTCAGGGCAAACTATGGGAAAAATGCATAAGATAAAAGGACACTGGGGCTTTCAAAGCTGTGCTACTCTGGCTTTGCTTATTCCATGCAAATATCTGGGAGCTGAGAAGGAAACCTTTTCCTAAGTGAAAACCATAATGTCAAACACAGCTGTTCCTTGTCACTTTTTAGTGTGCAGTACCAGTCTCAATTTGGCATGAATGTGGTTATTTCATTAGCAACTTGAAAGGTGAAATCACCCTTTCAAAGCTGAGCCTTTAAAATGAAAACATTTCAGTTCATTGCAACTCAGAAGGCCTCAAAGCAATAGTGAATCTCTCCATGTGACAGCCTTTCTCCTCCACTGTGCCTTGTAAAGTCTGAAACCAATTCTGCAAGAGTAGTCACTCAACCTGGTTATAAAATTCATTTGAGGGAAATGCAAATGTCTGGTAATGTGAAGGAACAGAAAGACAAAATACCAATTCATTTTATGAGACATGGTGATGGATCATGGTGTAACACACTTTTGGGACTGCAAAAGAGTGAGCTCCTCTGAGTTCACATGGATTCAGTGATTATTTATGACCACTAACATCCATCTCCAAAAGGGCAGGGTGCTGGTGCTGGTGCTGCATTATTACTGTGCTATTGGAAATGCACAGGAGTGGAGAGCTGCCTGAAAGCAGATTCACACACTGGCTCTTTGGATTGACTCTTCTTCCATAGCCTGGAATAGCATTACATAAAAAATTTCTTGTTTGTAGCATTGGGATTTTAGAGGAAGAGCTGTAACATGTGAGAAACAGATCCACCTGGGTCTATAGCATGTGCTGGGAAATACTGACATGAAGAGAATAAGTGCTCTGTATAGCCCACATTTCTTCCCTTCTATGTCACCTAGCCCCTTTTCCAAAGCACATGCACATACACAGGCTATGCCAGGGCTGGAAAAGGACAGACTAAGAGAGAGAAATTTTCAAGGAAAAGAGACAGGTTTTGCACAAAAGTCAGCTATGGTATGCTCTGTGACACCTTCAGGTTCGGATTCAGGAGGCAAAACCAAAACCAAGTCCTTCAGTAAGTGCAAGCACCCTTAAAATACATGGCTGCAGGTTTGGGGCCAGGGCCACAGCATGTGTAGTTCAGTGTAATTTTAGGGAAGGCAGAGGAGATACAGTTTACTGCAGCCAAAGATTTAGCTCTTAGTAATGAATGTTGGAAATCAAGAGGAAAAAGTCAGTTAGAAAAAAATAATCCTGCATCAACACTGTCAAATTAAAAGACTTAGTAGTATTGAAATAACCTCATAACATTTTACATCAAGTCAGAATAACTTCCCTCTTCTCCAGCAGCCCTTTCTGGTATGGCTGCTCTTGCTGTGTGCTCTCTGTCACTTGGGACTAGGGCACAGGGAGTGGAAAGATGATGGCTCCGCAAAAATGACTCAGCCAGTGCTCATTTGTAAACTGACAATTGTATACTGGAAAACATGAAGAGCAAATGGGTTTGCTTTGTAAACAGTGGGAAACATCAGCAATATCTGGTGTAACTGTTATGTAAGGCCTGAGTGAGGCACTGATTTCTGGGCGATGCCTGCAGCGCCATAACAAACACTGGAAAACACAACGTCAAAGAGAAAATGCAATGTGAGTAAGAGAAAAACAAATAAAACCCTAAAAAGTTTGAGAACTCAGAAGCTGCTATAACAGATTAGTGAAAAGATTATGAGTAGGCATTGAACTCAAGAAACACAAAAAGCAACATCATGCATCAAGAAAAACAGTTCCCCATGCTCTCAGTGTCTTTGTATGAGAGCTTTGGTTGACGCTTAAACAAGGTCTTGGTGTTAGGCTAGACCAAAGGCTGCCTTGCTCCCTGTGTGCCCTGACTGTGTCCCACAGTCCAGGGCAGACACACAGAGCAATCGTGACCATCTGCTTTGGCTGCTGTCCCCATGGTCCTGTCACCCAACTGCTCCGTGCCCTCCTGGCAGTGTGAAATGCAGCTGCCCTTGAGTTAGGTCTCCACAGGGACTGCATGGGGTGGTTGGCTGCTAAAGGAAACAAAACAAAAGTTTAAAAAGAAAGGAAGGAACTGAAAATTTCTGTATATAACTGGGTTGGGTAAGATTTTTACAGGAGTTACTTGGGAAGGCTCAGGCTTGGGTGAGTGCAAGCATGCAGCACCCACGGGGCTGCTGGTTTCCAGAGGGGATATTGCAAGTTCTCTCGCTTCGATACTCTCTTTTGCGTACAATTAAAAAAAAGAAAAAAAGGTGTTAATACTGTGCCACAAGCAGAGATTTTTGTGGAGTGACTGTGAGCAATCAGCAGTGATATGATGCCTCTTCCATTTTAGTACCTGCTGGGTGACCTGTCTTTGGCTTTGACATGCATAGTGTCTGTGTTATGTGCCCTTCAGGGGAAAGGTATTCTGGTGTGCCACAGAGATGGTAAATTAAGCCAAAGGTTTGCTTTCATAGCATGGTGTGCTTTCTATGTAGTTTTAGCTTGTTTTATATTTTTGCTCATGTGTTACAATTATCTGCACAGCTAAGCTACAAGAGGGGTAGAAATCAGACAAAGATACATCTGAAATGATCTGAAAGAGGGGAGAGAAAATGCCTATATCTGCACAATATTAGTAGTGTCAGTCAAACCAGAACCAGCCAGTGACTGAGGCATGCGCAGTGAGGGGCCTTTTCTGTTATGCCTCTAAAATAGACTGAGACTCTATTTCTGTACTGCTAGGCTCAAAAAAAAAAAAAGAAGTTAAACTTTAAGCAAAGCAGAAATGAATTGCTGCTGAGCTGCTACATTGCAGTTGAGTCCATGGTTCAGCGAAGCAGCTACACTGCCTAGGCTGGGTACTGTCTGAATGGTAAACCAAGAGAGGTATAAAAAAACCCCTCTCAGCTTTTGTTTCATCTGAAAATCATTCTAAATTTAGGGCCTAAAGCTCATCTGTTATAAATGAGTTCAACCAGTTGAAATTTTGAGATTGTTTAACATAGATGTAGGGAAATAAAAATTTGAAAGCATGTAGAGAGCACCTCCATCAGTCCATAGAGGTCCCTCTGGCCACATGGCTTTTTAGCTGTGAGAAGAAGTAAACTGATTTGAAACTGGATTTTTATTAGCAACAGGACCAGTTCCATACATCTAATCTGCTAGGGAATGAGTACACAGTCATACTATTTTCTCTGAGTTAAGCCTTTGTATCAAGAATCTTTCTATGGCAAACAAACCCTTTCTGATTGACCTTTCTACTTCTTGCCAATAAAAAAAAAAACCCTTTATAATTTCTCAGACTATCTCGAGCCCCAGTACTCCCCTAAGAACTTTCTGGAATGACTTCTAGAAAGCACCTCCCAAGGTGCTCATCAGCTGTAACTCAAATTACTTTTGAGCTGCATTATTTCTATCTGAATTACAGCTCAGTGACATTTGCGGCAATGATTTACTCTAATTAAGTACAGCTTGAACCAAATACTGAGTCACAACACAGGCTCCTTTCCTGAAAAAAATTATGACACTGATTTCTCAAGATTCAAATTGTAGCAGACAGTAACAGATGTTTAAATTGCTCTTCTTCTGTGAGGACCTGCACATCCAGATTAAGTGCTGAAAATTCCTATTTCTTTTTCATTTGCTTGGCTCCACTTGCCTTTAATGATCAGAATAATTTTCGGAGCAGATCCATCAATGACGATGCATACACCTTAACTGAGCAGCACTATGCTATGCTTCCAACAACAATTTTTTTGGTTCCTGATTACTATTAGCATAAAATATTCCAGTCTTGCAATTATTCTTAGTAGACAGAGAGGGCTAGTCATGGTCAAATTCTACTTTTTGTGGCTTTGGAGATAATTCTTAAAGAGATGATAGCCTTCCCAAGCTGATGAGTTTAAAGCAGTAGTACTCCACTGCACACTAAGAATCCCATGCAAGCTTCCTCTGACTCATGATCTTCCCTAAATACTTCATGGAAATTTTATTCAGAAAAAAAGGAAGCACATAAGTACAATTTAAGTAGAAACAAATGATGTTTGCTGCCTTTTTTATGAGATGTATTCTCTGGGTGAAGGCAAATCATAAAATGGTTTCTTTTTTCACATCGACATTGTTCTACTCTTAGATTTTTGGATGATTGCTGATTGTGGTAACTGGCTGGTATAGCCATTGAACTAGACTGATTTAGATTTTCTTCTGACCATGCACATGCTTCATTGATGCTCTAGGTTTTGGTGCCATTTACACTGAATGTTAAGGTACTATTCTGTATCACAGCTAACCAAAAGCAAAATCTGGAACCTTGGAGGACCTGAAGGGAACAGATGAGCAGGATTGGTATGGAAGCAGAGAGGAAAGCACAGGTTATGTAGTCTTTCTCCTGGTGGCACTGTGGTATGTGCATCCCTGGAGCAGGGGCTGTGGGCTGCAAGGTGCTGCTGCATCCACAAATTCCCCTCCATGGCTCCCAGACGGGCTGTGCATGTTTGGCCAGGTCATGGGCTTTCCCAGCTTCTCAGTTTACTTGTCTGTATATCAATTTGATACTGCCATGACAGAAGGACATTATGTGATTTAAGTAATTCATTAGCAGATCTCTTCAAGCTCATCAGTGGAACCCATTACAGAAATTAAAGAGCATTACTTTTGAAGATGAAAAATGTTGTGCCTCACTGCATCTCCTGCTGTTTGTTGTCCTTTCTAGCCTCCTTTCCAGTTTTACTCTATTGGTGCTGTGATATACTTGGGAGGGTGCATGAGAGGTGGCCTCTGTCAGACCGGGTCCTGTGAAGGGTCAGGTCACTCACTGCACTTGCCATGTCCAGGGTTTGTCACAGGGGCTCTCAGCACAGCAGTTCATTGAGAAAAGGAAACATTAATGGTTGTGAGGGCTGCTTGAACTGATGCTGGGTCAGGCGTGGAGTTTACTACTTGTGAACAGAGACAGTTTTCTACCACCCAGCTCTGTTTGGAGCACGCAGTTTCTTTGCTGTTTTGGGCAGTGAAGGGGCACTGCAGGCACATTGATGCCATGGCTGCCGGTTGTGCCAGATGCTGTGCAGTGGTGTCATGGTGTGGGTTCCCCTAACCCCCAGGGGCCTAGGAGAGACCCCCAAGCTTGTTACACTTGCAGCTGTGTCAAAATCAAACTGGTTTTTAAGTAAAAGCTTACTTCTTAACCTGATTTGTTTTGGCTTAATTTGGCTTTCCTTTGGGCGTGCCTTAATTCCTGAAATGCTCTGCAGTGTCCATTGCTGGAAAACTTTGACAGTTGCTCCTTGACATACATTGACTTTTCTCCAAGACATCTTTTCATGGAAGCTCGTTTTACTGTTGCCATGATGACCTTACAGTCTGTGCCAGTTCTGTCTTTTGGACTTGATTCTGTGAAGTTTTGCACAACCTCAGTGCCTACTCCCATAAGTGGCCAGAATTAGAATTACTCAGCATACCAGGCATTAGTATTACAGGTACTCAATCTAATAAAATATTTGGAGAAGAAAGCACAGAATGAATCAAAATAAAGAGCAAGGGAAGCTGGTGCCAGATAAATGCAGACAGAATTATGATTGCTAGACAGCCGTGTTTCCAGCTTCTAAATTTTATCTCAACTGTGGTGATAAAGACAGACTATCATTATGTGTGCCAGACTTCATGCATTTCTTCCTTTAAAGCATAAGTTTATGCTGGAAGGATCCTGAAGGTGCCTGATGCTTAATCTTGGAAATATGAGTTTAACAGAAATAAAGTGCTCAGGAAACAAAAGACAAATTATATTTCCAAAACATTTTAGCTTTTTGTAATTTGATCCTCTCATGTAAACAAGAGACAATAAAACCTTCTGGGAGTCTTGTTAGCCAACAGTCTCTGAACTGTAATGAAGGAAGTATTTAAAAACTATTTCACAATTGTGTTTGGATGAAACATGTGTTTACTGTATGTAAATGAACGAGACATTCTGTTCTTTTAGAGTTCATCAGATCCTCACTGAGTTAGCTGGTTTGGCATAGGCAGGAAGGTGATCTTCTTCAGAAGATGCTGGACAGACAAAAAGTTGTTTTTCACTAGACATCATTTAACTTGATGCTTATTTTGTTGGCTAGAAATAATGACAAAGTATGTTATTTCATGAAAGAGAGGCAGAATTTCCTGTGACAATAAATCACTGTTGCATAGTTCACATGGTCAAGCAGCATGTACTCAAAATGTGACTAGCCCAACAGCTTGAAGCTGTTGACTTCTCTGTATGAGAATTTCCTTTAATAGCTTGGGTGCCTGCATATAACCAGTCCACGGCAAGGCACAGTACAGGCAAGGCTCTTTCCAATTAGTGAAGGGAAAGGCCAGGATCCATGGCAGATTGTTAAGCTGCTCTTTTAACCCTCTCTTTGTGTAAGGAAGCTTTACACTTCCTTACAATTTATTTCTTTCTTTTTCTGCTCACTGTTATGATATCATTTGCTGAGTTAGGGAGGTTTAACCATCGTGGTGGTAGTTTGCATTTGGATGTTTTTTTTCTGTTTGTAATCAGAGAATGAACCTAATTGGGACTGCAAGTATGCAAGGGCCAAAAATGTTTGCTGTGGATCACAGCCCGGGGCACTGCATGGGGGTGAAATAAAGAGCATGTTACTGTTCTTCAGCCTCCTCTGCATTGCTGTGTCACCACCTCTGCTGTTGTCAGAACTCCAGCTCAGACATATGTACTCTCCTCTGCTGGAAAAAAGGATGCCCCTTATGGAAACTGCTGATGGATCTGTTAATCCAGGCAGGCAATGGCCTCACAGAGTGTTGAGGAACAAATGTGGAGCTGCACAGTGATTTATTGTTCCCAGGACAGCATGCAACAACAGTTGTGCTTCCACTGCTGACACTACCTGTGAAATTCCTCCATCTGAATTGGCTTTTGTTCTTCCCACCATTCCATGCAAGTACTGTGGCCAGGCTGGCCATGCCTGACTGAAGGCTACAAGGAGCTGGGAGGGAGAGTGGCACAAGTCATACCCTGCTCTGGCCAGAGGGTCTTAGTGATAACTGCTTTTATTGCTCTCTTTCTTCTTCATAGCATCAGTCTCATGACTTCAAATCGCTTCAAGATGAAACAAGCATATTTGACATGAAATTTTGCTCCATGTCATAAAAAGAGTATTTTTGTTTGTTTGTTCTTTGTGTGAATATTGAATTGAATGTTTAGATTCTTTCCTTGCTTCAATCCCATGCTACTAGTGTTTCTAGTGAGGGAGAAAATGAACCTTTGTTCTTCCTCTTACAGTTTTATAGATAGGTTGTTGTTCTGTTAGCAATCAGAGTTTAAACTACACAGGCAGCTTTTCCCTGTGTGATCTCTCTAAATCTAAGTCTCATCTAAATCCATCAAAATACTGCACAATTGCCAGTCCAGCAGTGTTTTTTGTAGTAACTCTCAGTTTCAATATTTAACTAAGGAAAAGTCTTACAAATGTATTGACCCCCACGCACAGTCCACTGATAATGACATGATAAGGGCATTAAGATGCTACATCATTTTCTCCCCATGCCTGAAGTGGCTGGTTTTGTGAGATACTGCATATCAGTCCTAGCTGGAATCAGTGGAGGTTGAGAGTCCTCAGAATCTCAAAGATTTAGGAATGAAGACTGGGGGGTGGCAAACCAGAAGGGCTAAAACAAGGCTGTCACCAGTTCTGAAGAGTCTGAAAAAGTCTCAAACATACAGTTAGGTCAGCTTCTCACAGATGTCAGGTCTATCAACAAGAGTGTTTCAATTTGGCTCAAGACCATGCTCTTGAAGCAGCTCTTCTGATCACCTTGGCTGACTGTGCTCTGGTTCTCTCTGCACAGTGGTGTGACGTGCATGCCCTGGGCTCCTTCTCCTTACAGATTACAGCTAGAGCTCCAGGAGGGTGACCACAGTAGATCCCTATACACCTATATACATGCATATATATACATACACATTTCCCGTGTAATTTTATGAGTTTGTCAGACACTATAAGGCCTGGGGAGGCTGTTGACAGTGGGGATGAGGAACAGACATGGAAATAGATCTTAAAAGAATGGTTCAAACTGTCCACATCAGAGGATGTGAAAGGGGAACTTGCTGCAGGGTAGGCAGTGACCACATCTGCCAAATGTGCACAATAAAATTATGCTGAGACTGCTTTCCCAGAAACACCCTAGCAAGTCACTGTCTCCCAACTGGAGCTTTGTCCTCTATTAGTCATAACTCTGAGATAGTGAACCTGAATATAGTAACTGGGATGCAGGTTTGGATGAACAAAACCATCAGGACAGCAATCTGAATATATCCCTGATGGTAATCACAGCAAGAGAAAAGGTATCAAAAAGTATGAAATGAAGATCATATGATCTTCCCAGTCTTCTTTCAGTAAAAATTTCCTCAGTAGTCCTCCAGTATGCACACAACCTGACCAAAAATCTAACTAATTCCATTTTTCAATGTGCAGCCACCAAGGCTATGTTCTGGTATCAAAAATCCAGAGATGTTTTAATTGAGAAATCTACTTTGTCAGTGCTATTTGACAATTAGAGAAAACCAGAATGCTACATTTTAAGTTTTAGTTGTTTTCATTATTTGTTTTTATAATTATTCTTACTCAGGTATTACTTTTTAATCTGGACCTTTTGGTTTTTGGTTGTGGGGCTTTTTTTATATTTTAGAATTTGTTCAAAAATTTGTTCTAGACCTATAATTAAGCAAAACAGCCAAGTAGAGAACTGATGTAAAAGCAAATAGTTCTGAACTATCAGTGACTGTAGCTAACAACAGACAAAAGTACTATGCACTTAGGTCTATCTGTCACTTTACTTGATAGATATTAGGCCCTATTTCAAAAATTCATTGAAATGAATAATATACAGTTACTCTGACCTTGCAAAATAAATAGCAATGCCCTGAAGACACACTAAAAACATATAAGGAAGTAGAACTTTTTTCTCTGTTTTAGACAACATTTCATTAAATGGAAAAAAAGCCAAGGAATACATTTTTCCAGATGATTTAAGATGTAGTATGCTGATTCTTGTCTTCCAATAGCAACGACTAAAATAGCTTGCTTGTGTAACCAGAGAGTAGATATTATTTTCTACATATTTATTGGCCCATACTCCTCTAACAGCAGTAGTTACTGTAAAACTTCAGTTCTTTTTGAACACCAAAGCATTTGATTTTTCAGGATTTGTGTAGGGATTTTTGGTCCTTTTTTTCCCCCAAATCTACTACCAGGATGGCGATCAGTGATAAGTCCGCACAAGAAAGTTCAGCTCAGAACCCAATATGTAAGACTCCAAACTTGAAAGTGCTTTTATGCTTCAGTCTTCTCAGAATGTTTTAAGGAAACAGGGTCTGACAAGTTACAACATCTTGCATCGTCATTCAAGGCTTCCCTAAATGTCAGAAGTGTGCTCAGGTCCAATTTTTCAGTTTGTAACTTTTTATCAGTAGCTATTTAAAAAAAGCTAAACAAATCATTAAAAAAATGTTGTTTAAACACAAATGAAGGCTTAAGAACTGCTCTATAGGCTCTATATCTGTATTTGATTCTCTCAGTTTAATTCTGCCAGTCCTTTGCCAAATAAATAAATAAATAAGAATAAATATGAAACTTCTCTGTAATGCAGAGAAAAACAATCGTATTGCTTTACTGCAGGAGGCTGCATTCATGCTCAGAGAATGAATTCTGCTGCTGCTGCTTGGATGAATAAACAGATGAGAGTCATTTCAGCCCATGCTCTATCAGGAGCAGTGAAAAGAGATGCTCACTTAACTTGAAAATGCAGAAATAAACAATTATTTTCTATTTTTTTTCAGCCTTTCAGTTTTTCAGTAGAAAGATATAAAGGGAATTTTTTGGATTGATGTCAGAAACCTTCAGGGAATTGGGCTGAACCTCCATGCAGAACATCAGAGAAGCTGCCCTAAACATTCATGGCAGCAGCTGTATTCTTGTCCTCCTGTGGCAGAGGTGGGTGTGTAACAGTTAAACCAGACTGGATCTTAATGGCAGGTGGCCATTATTAAAATCATTACTTGCTAGCATGTACAACTAGCATAAGGTTTTTACCTACATTATCCAACTTTATTCTGTGGTTATTGCTGGTTGATACTCAGTTCTTCAGTTTTTCTTGGCTGCTCATAATGTCTAAGGGGTTGTGGAGAGGCAGAACTGTCCTGGGGCTGCTCTACATCACACCAGTAGTGAACTGCCCTGCCCCAGAAGTTCCGTGAGACATAATGTTAAGGAAACACTTCTTCCTCTCCTGTTGTAGGCATGGTAGTCCCATGGACATGAGCCAACGTTTCTAGAGGCATCAGTTTTGTACCAGTGATTGTATTTCTTGTAAGAGCACCTCAGACCCACAATTTCAACTGAAATCAGCTCTACATTTAGCTTTCACCTTCTCAATTAATTAGCTCTCTTGGGCTTTTCTAATTTGCTTAGTAGCTTTATGTAAAGAATGCCTTTTAGACTGCATTAAATACATCTGAGAATTTTTTTTCTGGAAGGAATGCCTTTTAGACTGCATTAAATACATGAGATTTTTTTTACCAGTTCCTAAAGTAGGAAAATGCAGCAGTTGATACAGCTCCCATTCCAAAATGCTACCCCATCTCTTCATTTTGTCAGAAAGATTTATTAAGAGAGCAGAGTTCATGCACATTGCAAATGTGCTTCTGCTAAAGCAGCTTATTCCTGGAGGAATAAACACAGACAGTGCTGAATTACTTTATCATCATTAGAAATTGTCAGAGTCCCATAATGTTCGGGAGAGCAGACAGGTTAGCAACTGCACAGACCAGAAAATAAATGCTCACACTGAAAAATACACTGCACTCCTTAGCCCAGTGCACACAGCTTTCCTCAGCTGGTGGTACAGAGTGAGCTGGGCTGCTGAGGAGGAGCCCAGGTTTGAGCTGCTCCTATGGCTGATGTGGGAGGTTTGCTGGCAAAAAGACTCTCCTTGGTGAGATAATTTCTCAGTGAGTGCCTAAGGAACTTCTTGTCCTTTGAGGAAAAACTGCTAACTATTATAAATAATTTTCCAGAAAATCAGGAAAACAGTCTCGTAAGTATTAATGGCCCATTTCGGTACTCCAAAGAAAAGTTTCTATGCTTCACTTTTTTCTGAATGTGAAAATGGTATGTGGTAATCACAGTCCTTTCTAAAGAAGCATGAAGAAAAATCATTCATTTGGCAAAGGTATACTGAAGAAATGCTAGTATGTTCTTGTTGCTCTTCTTCATTATCTATAAAGATGTTTGTTTCAAATATTAGCTTGAAAAGGTTTCTTTGCTATTGTAAGACTCATAATTCAAGGGTTTTGCTTAGCCACTGCCTTCCTAATATTCTGTCAAGGTGGACAGCCTTGAGGCAGTGATGCTTGCTGGGGACATCACAGCACTGAACCATTGAAGTCATCTGGCTTCTTCTGTGAAAAATATATTTAACACAGTGCAAATATTGCTGCCACATACTGTAATTAATAGCAAAGTTGGAAGTTTTTAATGGGCAACTGTAGACTGTAGTCAAAAACCCCCATACTTTCAAAAATAACCCTTCCCAGATCCTAGACTGAAATAATTCATTCTGGGTTACATTTTACTGATCTCCATCAATAACCTAGACAAGAGAGTTTAATTTATAAGTGGTGCCTCACAGCTCAACTCTCGCAGGTGTGCTGGCCTTCAGGTCTTCCTTTGCTGGTCAGATACAGTTCCAAACTCCAAATTTAACTGTCTCCATTAAGACTGCAGCAATCCTGTCACTCTTCAGTGTGTCACATACCCCTTTGAAAGACACAGTATTCACATTTTCTTTCAGGACAGAAGCCCTTTCCCTTGTCCTTCCTTGTCTAGTTTCCATCAGCCATATGAGGAGTGAGTTTGACTGCCCAGGGATGCGAAGCACAGCTCCTTGGTCCTTTCTGTGTCCCTGTGTGCATAACAACATTTCAGTCTCTGTCTCCAAAGCAACTGAATTTTAATTGACCCAAGTGCTGTATCCACACAGGCAGGGCAGGTAAGAAAAATGCCTTGCTCAGGCTCTGTCTTGAGCCTCCCTGATAAAGAGAGATGTCCTTTCTCAGGTTTGCCGTGAACCATCACAAATGTTTATGGACTCTAAAGGTTTTACTGACTAGCTAGTAAAATAATTTGTTAGGATATATGATTTCAGTTGAGACAAAGCTACAATGATCAGCTAGTTCAACTGCAACTGTCTCTGATATATTTTCCCTTCAGCTAAAATTCAGGTATTTAATTTTATTTTACTGGATTCAAAAATTTCCCTTATATTTTTGGAATATATTCATTTGGGCTGGGGAAACATGCAAAAACACTACCAAAAAAAAACAAAACAAGAAAGGAAGAAAAAATAGATTCTTCACAGTTCACTAGCAATAACATAATGTGTGAGATAAAACAGAGTACCATGGTACCATGCTGCTATACAACCAATTTTACATTTTTGTCCCTTTAGAAATTTTAAAAGATTTTGGGATTTGGGTACCAGCATCATTCGCATCTATTTATGAGGTGAAATATCAAACATTTTTCTTTAATTATTCCTGGAAATATATGAACAATATATGAAAAAAATAAAACAAAACAAAAATGAACAATAGTTCAGTCCCATATTAAACTTCTGAGGAAAGGTATTATTGTCCAAATAATAATCGCTCAGAATATGGCAAGTAATATATTGTGTCAATAATTTTGGAATCTTTGAAATTTATATATACATGTGTGCATCTTATATAGAGTAGAGATGAAGTTACTGCACCTCATCTGTAAGTCACTGCTACCAGCCCTGCAGTTTCCATTAGCCTCACAGAATGGTATCGTTGTGAAAAAGCCTCAAAGGGAAGATATCTATTCATCAGTGTTTTCACAGTTCTCAGGGAGCTTATGGAGACATAGCATGTAAAGTCTCCCTGAGGCCACTATTCAGATCACTTCTGTCTGAGAATTTAGTAGATTTCATGATTCTTTGAGTTAGGAGAGCACCATCCTGAAAATGAACAGAGGTAGAACTGAACCCTTTGCCAGATACTAGGATAAGAAACATGTGACCATTTAATAGGGTAGAATAGAGTGCAAGAAGGAAAAAATTGAGACACTAGAACTACTTACATAGAAAACTATGCATTTTGGTAGTTTCTTGAAAATTTCTGTGTCTTAGAATCTGCCAGAACTCTCCTGAGGTTTGTTCCTATCATTGCACTGACTCAGTATAACAAAGAATGCAGCATTTAAAACATTTGGCTTGTAGGAAAAAGCTTGTTAGAGCATGAGGCAGCTTTATGGTGTACATTTTTCATGTCCTGCTACAAAAAGACCAAAACATTGTGAAGGATGTGTATTCAGTTGAGAAATGTTAAAAATGCCACTTCTAGCATAAGACATAGTTTTAATATGATATCGACTGCACATCTAAAATTGTCAGGCTACAATGAAATTTGTCACCTATATTTTACACTTGTATTAAGTGAGAATGTGAAAATTGACCTTTAGTAGCACCAAGTTTGATGATTCTTGTACATATAAGTGTTACCAGAATGATTTTATAAACCAAGGCTGTCAAACACATCCTGTTGTAATCTTTTGGGAGCCAGAATGCTACACTCTATTTTTTTAAGGCATTTTTACTGTCTTAAAATGTTCTCTCAGGCCATATTAAATCATTTCCAGTGAATTATTTTGTTAGGCGGAAAAGCTTGTCAATCCTGAAACTAAGAATTGCTCTCTCAAGTTAGAGGTGCAAGAAAATCTAATTTGTAATTGAATCCGTGTATCCTTTGAAATGAAGTAGCTGACCTAAAAGTAAGCAAAGTGAAATGTTTAAAAGTACAAGAGACAAGTGATATCCTGCCTGGTTAGCTGCTAACTTCAAAAGCCACGACAGCATGGCTCAGGCTTGTGCAGGGCATTCTGCAGTTTGGTTTTCCTTTCTGCCCACTTGCTGCACAGTCCATGCCTTGACACCACCTGCACTGATGGTTGTTGTTTGCCTAAACTGCTTCTTGACAGCCTGAGCTGAGCCCTCTGGTTAAAACTGGGCATATGCCAGAGAGCAAAGGTTAGCTGAGGCTTTCACACACATATCTGTACCAGAACACCTTGCAAATATTGAAAGGAGTGATTTGAGTTTTTCTGCTTTCCTTCTGGGAAGGCACAGAAAAATGCCTAGATGTTGGCTGAAATACTGTTACACTCACTGAAAAGGAACTACCCTTGGTATGCTGATATAAACACTGGGTGAAATTTTAAAAATATGCAATTTAATGGGGACATTTTCCCCAGACTCTTTTATGAGAAAAAATTATGTTAATTTGAGGGAAA
Organism: Campylorhamphus procurvoides; assembly: GCA_013396655.1. NCBI lineage: Eukaryota > Metazoa > Chordata > Aves > Passeriformes > Dendrocolaptidae > Campylorhamphus > Campylorhamphus procurvoides. The sequence continues at coordinate 2,195,152 of WBMV01002345.1, forward strand.
AGGAAATGAACTAAGAGGAGGCAAGAAAGGAACTCCACAGTGAGCAGGACATTGCTGGGTATAAAATCCCGTTAATGGAAGGCAATATGCAACATTGCAGTACACCCGGACCAAGGGGAGAGCAGTGGGAGACAAGCCACAAGCCCCTGAACTTCCCGCTCCCTCACTCTCTCACTTGTTTAATTTTACAGTTTTTATCTTGAATATGAGCTCTGTATTTTAAGAGCTGTATATCATCATATAACTAACCTGAAAAATAGGCGTAACTCTAGCCCAGGCCTTTAGGAGCTACAGTTCTTGCTTATGGTGTGAGGAGATATGACTGTATGAATTACTAAATCTCTTTCATGGGCCACTCTTGGCCATGCTGAACCATGGGGACAACTTCCAACCTGGCTCCCAAATCCAGCAGCGCTTCACTCGGCTTGGGGGAAGGGCTGCTCTGTCACAACTCTCTGTCTCTCATTAAATCGTGGGTGATATTACTGTCTTCCTGGTGCATTTTCAGAGCTCTATTCAGAAACAGGAATGCCTTCATGTGCCTTCCTTTTAGGGTGTTTTCCTGTGAATGCTGATACCCCACACAGGCTCACCTATTTTCTACCAGCCAGAATCTGCTGCTTGACTGACATTTTTGCCTGACCTTGGTGTTCTTTCTGGAGCTGAGCTCAGTTGATGTGAGCTCATTAGCAATCCTTTCTGTATTCCCCAAATCCCTCTTGGTACTGATGGTAACTTTTTGAGAGTACTATGATCCTTTCTATTTACGTCTTGCACATGACACGGCAATTAATCGTCCTCCTTGTGCTGAAACCTCTTGTTACACAGATCTTCTGGCAATTCCATTATGTCTGCAGTGTTTCTCAAAATGCCATATCGGTATTTTATGTGAGCCCAACAGCTGCTGCACTGATGAACATCGAACCAGGGCATTCCAGTCAGGGGCGGACAGGCTGTTCTGTCTGCAGTAGTTCAAAAGGAAGAGCATTTGGGTTTGTCTTTCTAAGCTGCTTTGATGCTGACACCTATGAATTTGTTTTCTCCTTGTTAACATGTCCTGTAAATGCTTGTTGTACCTTTACTCCTTGTTTTAAAATGATCAGAAACTCTACACAGTTTGATAACATGAAATGTGCTGGTTGTGTGGAAATGAAATTTTGCTTTGATTCAAACAGCTCTCCCTGTTAATCTTCATATGGTGTTCTGGAGGTGTCTGTTAGGCTTATTTAGTTTTATTTGTTCAAGTTGTGCTTAATACTTGCTGCGCTTGACTCTCCATTAACATCCACAAGCGAAAATTCAGAGTAACTGTTGTAAAATCAATGGGATTATATCTTAGGTTCAATTGTAAGCGAAAGAGTAACTGTAGCTTCAAGGTTGAGCCTTTAATCTCATTGACATCCAGTGGATTTGTCTCTTTATACCAAGTCCTGTATTTCTTTAATTTCTTTAATTTCTTTAATCACCCATTAATATACCTGTATTTCTTTAGTGGGTATTAATAAATCATTAGTATAACAATGATGTAAGCAGATGCCAATAACAGATTGAAAATAATAATCAAAGAACAAAAAATAAGGGTTTTTTTCGGAAGAATATTAATCTACTTCACCACTAAGCTTCCACATGATTTTGCTCAGATTTCTTTTAACAGAGCTCTATATTTATATGTCAGTATCAGAACATGGTCAAGATCAATTTACAACTCTAAAAACACCCACACTGCTATAAGGCAACTGTGTGAGGGTATTTCAAACAACTCTGCAATTACCATATTTGGAGTATTACTTGTTAAGAAGTGTGAGTTGCTGATCTCAAATAACGTCTTCTCCCTGGTTTATGGATGATTTTTATGATTTATTAGTATGTGCATGTGACCTCATTTCTGATGTGACTGTCCACCTTTAGCATTTGGACTTTCAGCTTGTTTCCCCTTTGATGAATGGGTCCTCTGTCAAAACGGCTTGATGAAATTAGTGGAATGCTTAGTAGTCTGTGTCTGCATATAAGGTTGAGTAATTGGGGGTCATTGTTGGAGCTGTTAAAGAGGAAACAGTGACGTGGGAGTCTGTGTCCTGAGGGCATACAGTGCTCTGAGAGTTTATTGAAAATAGAAAAAAAAATAAATAAAAATAACACAACTCACAGGAACTGCACAGAGCAGATACAAATTGTTTATCCAGCAGATGGTATTCAGTGTCAGTGGCAGACATAAGGAGATGTAATTTTTAGTTTATCTATTTTGGAACACAAGCCCAAAAGTTGTTGAGTTGTAGTAAGAGATTATCCATTCAAAATGACATTTCTACCAACTACAAAGGATGGATCACTTTTCCTGTTGGGAGACAGAATATGTTGGTGTCCACCAACAAAGGAAACTCAAGAATTTTGCTCTGAAAGAGGCATTGCATCCCATGGGCAATTGTTGCTTTCCAGCAAAGAGTATTTCACTCCTAAGAGATGGGGGAAGTACTTTGACCGTGTACATGCACTGTGCTCTGTCAGATCTGCTTTGGAGAAGTCCTGTCTCCATCCCTGGTTCCTTTGAGCAGCTGCCCCCACACCCCTGAGCAGATGAGGGGCAAGTCACTCACATTCTCCCACATGCTTTGACACAATTATCCACAGGTTGTGCCTCAAGAAATCAAGTGGAGTCTTACCCCACTGGTTAATTAAAACTTTACCTCTCTTTATCTGAAAAAGAACTAACACTCCTGGAGAGGCTGAAAATTTAATTTTGGCATAATTGGAGTAAAATAGGAAGATCTGGATGGGGGTTGGGTGGCAGATATTTATTACCTTGTCCTTGCCAGAAAAGCTAAAGGATAATCTTTTTGGACACTATTAATGGTTGAGGTGAACTGAATTTATGACTCTTAGTCACGTGCTTATTTTGGAAGGGTATTTGAACTCATATATATTGGAATAGAGTCCAAGACAACACTTCTGGCATTTAAATCTCTTAATGAATCACAAACTGAGGATATGATTCAATATCTTAAATTGCATTATCAGATTTGTGACTCATGGTTAATGACACCAAGTGTGGCAGTATTCTGAATGCTGCCTTCAAGAACAACAATTTTTGATCATTTTTCTTGTGGTCATGCAGTCAAGGTGGGTGCACTGGGGTCACAGTGCTGTGTTGTTGCAGTACGATCTGTGTGTACAAAGAAAGTACAACACTTGCAAAAACACTTGCAAAGAGCTGTTCTCTCTAACTTTCAGCAGCTGCTCCAAACTACAGCTAGGGTTTCAAAATGAAATGCCCTCAAAATACAACAGGTATGCTATACTGTAGGTATACAGTTTCAGATAATAGTAAAAAGGCTTTTTATCCCTCTGCCTCTTCTACTTCTCAGGGTACATGTTGGCAGAGGGGCAACACTTCAAGCTCTCCTACTCTTTGCACCAGCATCTTGATGGAGGTATCCTTCCTTGCTAGACTGACTTATGTCCCTAATTCCAATATTGTGTGACTGGCAGGAACTGCAAGACAGACCAAATGACAGTCCCTCAAATCTGTGCTGCACAGCCAGCAATGACTGCACCAGCAGCAAGGCGCTGGGGATCCAAGCTTCTTCAAGCAGGGGTTTTTAACAGGAAGAAGAAATTAAAACCAAGAAAAATGGGATTTTGAAGCAAGAACATTAATGAATGTGGGCACTCTGAGTACATCTTGGAGGAACCTGAGGCCCAGAGGAACAAAATAAGTAAACTATTCATAATATAGCAAATTAAAGAAGTCTTTGAGTTACCTGCACAGTCCTCTTGCCAATTTGAGAGGAATTATGCTATACCCAGTGGTATCAAAGGTTGTGCAGAGATCCAACCAACAGCAAATATTCATTCCCTAGTTCTAGTTGCATATATAGTTATCTTTACAACACTAACCACAGGAATGATTCCCTGGTCTCTCTGAGGACTACTGCACATTAAAACTATAAAGGATACTGTAAGTCAGGCATTGTAAAAAATGTCCCTGAAAGAATATGAACAGAAAGAAGTCAAAAGCAGCCCCTTTCTCGTGGCTTTGTCTACAGATGCTGAGAGACACAAAGTCATACAAGCTGCTTTGCTGCAAGAAAGTCTCTGAGATTTTAAGGTCACAATTTGGGTAACATCATTCAGCAGAAAACAATGTGCTTCTAAACCTCCTTCTATGATTCACACAGTGAATAGTGCCACCCACATCTGTGTTTGGCTGAACTGCCAAAACATTACAATCTGTGAAGAAAGCATCCTACTGAATTTAAAGTGGGTGTCCTGTTTTGAGAGAGCACGTCCTTAGGACAAACACTCGCAGCTGGGGGAAGCCTAGGATGACTTGTAGTCTGGAGTGACTTGTTAGGGTGGGAGTTACATCATTTACTCATTGCTGATTTCTGTTAAATACTAAAGGACACAAAGCTAGTATGTGTGAGCAGAGGACACGCAAATTTGCAAATTCTTCACTTCATAATCACTGTTTCAATAGAAAGTCTGTTCTTTCAAGATGCAATAGACCTGGGTCCTGAGCCTGCAAAGCATGAACACACCTCATGGATGGCTGATCTAGTGTGTTTTCTGGTTGCTTAGCTGCTGGATTTTCTCATGAGTATCCTTGTGCTTTCCTTCCATATGACCAATGTGGATCAACAAAGCCACAAATCCATAATAACATCTTCCTTCCAATCCTTCCTTAAAGCTCTGCTCTCCTTACCAGAGGTTTGGTAGCAGTTAAGCTTCCCAATGCATGAGGGCTGTTCCTATCTCTACTGGTCAAATATTGGCTCACGATTTCCATGGGATCCTCCAGCTTCAGGGACCCATGAGTTACCTCTGTGATTGTAAATGCAATATGGCAGAAACTCCCAGCTTCTGCTCATAGCCAAGAAACTAAAATCAGTGTCCAGGAAATGGCTCCTAAGCATAGTAGTGACAAAGCCACCAGTGGTGATATAGTAACATTTAGAACATACTGAACAGCCCTGAAAGATCTGGATGAGGCTGATCAACACTGAAGGATAAATCTTTATTTTGTAGACAAACATGCGTAAATTGTATCTATACCTCAAGCTGGCAGGAATCAGACCAGGTTGGATACAACAGGTAATCAAGATACACCACTAGATTCTTAGGTTTTGTGTCAGGAATTGCTCTCATTTCTTTCTGCTCTATTGTAAATCCCTCGCTGATGCTCAGGCAACACTAAGAGTTGCTGTGTCCCGGGTGTGTTACATTCTTAGTGTAAAAGAAGGACATTTAGTCTCATCTTCTAACAAAAGGATTTACTTTGTCCAAGCTGGTTAAAACTAGTTAAAGCCCAAACAAGAGGTGCCACATGTTCAGTGCTTTCTCTGCAGTGAAGTGGTGTTCATTTTTAAGAAGCAGATCGAACAGATGGGCTTGGTGACAGGCTGACTTGGATACCCACTTTGAAACCTGTGCATCTGTCAGGAGTGGAATTTATTTTGTACAGACAATCATTTTGTATTTACACAGATATAAACCTTCAGTTTGGGCTATTCAGTCATAGTAACCAATCAGTATGGGTATTGTGGGCCTGAGATTTTTATGAAAAGAAAACCTTTGCTATTTACACCACTAGCAATGATAGAAATCTGGAAGTGACAAACTTTTGTAGGAAAAATCCCATGTGTTCACTGGGATTCTCTTGCATCCCAGCTCTGGCATGTTTTTTCTTTCAACATTCATCCTCCCATTCCTAAAATGAGAAGCCAGTCAACCGCACTTCTTTACTTAAACCCTTCTAATGGCACTTGTCTAAACTAATGCTTGTCTTCAGCACAACAGCAACTAAAAAACCCTAACACCCAAACACTGTATGATAAATCTAATACCCCCAACCTCCACCATCACAGGTAATTTGGGGGTTTTGCCCCGTTTATTCCAAGAAAAAGGGTGCTCAGATTTGTTTTCCTTTCAGGAGAGATAGGATAAAAAGAATATTAAAAAGCACTGCCACTGGACCACCGAAGGAGAACAAGAAGATACTCTCATCTCCACTTAAAGATCAACTTTCTGACAGTAAGGTCTGATGTGGGACTAGCAGTGGTATTTCTCTCCTGGCTTTTCCGTCATGTTTCATTGCCACCACTGGGATGCAAACACACCTTTTCAACATATTTTCGCTCTGAAGAGCTTAAAGAGGTCCTGTGCATTTTATTTACCATCACACCAGTATTGTGCATGGATCCTTTCTCTCATTAAGATACATGGTATGAAAAAGAAATGCAAAAGAGAAAAACACAAGAATATTCTCATAGACTTTGCAGCTTTTCTAATGATTGTCCCAACCTGCCCCCAGGGAGTTCCAGGGAACATGATGCATCTATTGCTGTTGCTTGTTTGACCTCTGACACTCATCTATTGCCCAATAAAATATGTCTCCAAGGACAGCATGGTGTCACAGCTGGTTTAGAACCTGAGAAAACCAGCTCTTTGCATAAACAGGCTCCATCTTCCCTTTGTCCTTCTAAGAAAGGTACCCTAGGATATATTTTTTACAGTCTTATCTGCTAGTCAGTGCCCTCCACTTTGTGCAAGGCACAATAGAGAGGATCATTAACACAAGTGAAGGATGCCACATAATGTAACATCCTCTGCTCAGCCACCTATTATATATACTTTTGTACTTGACTGAGAAGATTAGGTAAAGTACAATAATTTATAAAGAAAGAATGTAATACAAAGAAACTTATTTTCTTTTGTAGTTTTTGTGTTCTTCTCTCTGTCATGGATCTGCTCCCTCCTACTGCAGTGAAAAGGCTACAATAAAATTAATATTCTAAGCGGGGATTTTCAGAGCAGACTGTGGCAGTGAAGTGTCCAAAAGGCTCTGACATTCAGCGCGAGCTAAGTCTTTAACCTCTTTGAAAATTCTTAGCCCAAATCCATTAGCTCATACTTCAAAGAGATAATATTCACAATTCCAGAAGTAATTTTCCTAACAGCATTTCATTCTCATTTCTGACAGGCCCTTCCTCCCTAGACCCAAGCCCCCTGTTGAGGTACAAAACAAATTGCTTTCACACCCTTTGTAATTCAGACCTCAGCTTTAGCTCTGGTTCTTTTGAGGCATCTGTTTTTTTATTTAAGACACACAAGGATCTGTGTGTAGAAGAGACAAAATGGAACTCTACAATACTGCTTTTCCATCTCTATCTTGTCTCATCTGTCACTATGCCTCTTATAAATGGGTGTAACTGGTGCTTGATAAACAGACACCAATTCATCCAGATATTTTGAATCTTTACTGTTAAGGGTGAATTCACATATTGTGTCTTTTGCTTATGGTCACTTCTCATATTTTGACAAGGATTAATTCACCAATCTACACCCCGCTTTGTCAGCCTTTCCTTCTAAAACACAGTGCTACAGTAATTGTGGCTTGTCACATTTTTTACTTCAGTCATTTATACTAATTTTTCTTCCCCCACCCTCCCAATCATAGCACAAGACGACTTCATTGATTAAATGAATCAGGCACAGAAGATGTGATCTGATCTGAATTTTTGCAATTAACGATTCAAATAACCCAGCAGAAGGCAGGTTTTAATTGTGTTGAAAGTCAAAGGATGCTGTAGAAGCGAACCCTTACCGAGAATCTGCTACACTACATTGACACCTTGTGGCTGGTTCCTCATAATGCAAAGTATTCACCCAGACTAGTGGGAGTAAGAAGGAGTAAAATGTAAAACTTGTGGGGAAAATATTATTTGCAGTGAATGGGAGTCTGATAAAGGGTGTCTAGGTTAAACTCCATTTTAAATCTTAGTCCTATCCCAGTCCAAATCTAAGCATATATATACTTCAGTGCTGAACATAGGGCCAAGACCTATACATTTCCCATTTTCACTACAATTGGAGCTCTACACAATTCATCCTTGGAGTGTGTGCTCTGAGCATACCCCAGACTGTCCCCCTCCAGCTGGCATGTTGTACTTCAGCTTCCATGCTAAAGATAGTGGGATAAAGAATGAACAGCTTTTGTTGCAATAGCACCTGCTGCCGAAATAGAATGAGATTAAAATTATATTTGCAGAAGGAAATGCAAACTTTAAAGTATATGCGTGTGAGATAACGCTGTGGAAAGGTCAAACAGAATGAAGATGCTGCATTAGAGCAATCTTTTTACTGCCTGCCCAATGGAGAGGAAATGGCACAAAGGAGGAAGCACATTTCAAAGGCAGATGGGCTGTGACATAAAGCCCAGACAGCTCATCTGCTCAATATGTAATCATTGTGTTTGAAACCATTCTCATACAATCTTCCTGAGTAACACGTAACTACCGCATAGGAAAGCAAATGCCAATAAAGGGGAGGATATAAAAAGGATTCAGATAAATCAGTTACAAACAGTGCTCTGGCCAGCAGTCAGGGAATCACTGTGCAACATACAATGATTTCTCAGGAAGATTGACTGTCATAGGAGCCTTCTAGACAAAAAAACAAATAACAATGCTAAATTTCACAAATAAATGACCCTTCTCCAAAGACCATAGAATCTCCTTTGGTTCATTCCCTTACAAACCTGGAGACTTCCTCTAACAGTCAATGCCAGCTCTGAAGTTAATTATTTCAGTGAAGAACCATACTTGAATCATGACTTTGGCCTTCTGTGGGCAAATACTCTTTCACAAAATAAGGGCTAGTTATCCAGTTTTGGGAAAGAGGGAACTGGGTATCTGCTTATTTTCTCCTCAGAACTACAGGAGGTGGCTGTTTGTGGGCCCTGCTGCCACCCTGGCAGGTGCATCAGACTGAGCCAAGACTGGAAAGGGCATTCACACCAGGAGCTGAAGTGATGCTTTGGTGTCTCTGGGGACCTTGGAGAGATCCCAGATGCCTTTGGGCAAAAATGGCTGAGTTGCAAGGCTGACTGCACTGATGACAGGGGCTCACGGAGCTGTGGAGGTGTCCAAAGAAGCAAGGCAGGAGGAGAGCAGACATGTGGGCTATTCTATGCCTGTTGTCCTCAGGGCCTATGAAATTTCCATGGGATTTTAATTTTTAAATTTACTAAACCAGAGTGATCAAGAAACATATTCCAGGCCACATAGAAAGTCTCTGGTAGGGAACTGAAACAGATATCAAGGTAATGCTCTAAACACAACCAAAGTTTGCTTTTCCTTTTCTTATTATTCCCTAAAAAGAACCTGTAAAATCTCTTCATTCCCTTTTAAAGCTTTTCACTCCCTTTTAAATCCCTGCCTTTCTATCCTTCAGAATCCTGCCCAAACACCTCCTTGCCTACCACATATTCTCACATCCCTTCTGCTCTGGTCTTCAGATAACTGCTGAGCACAGCAGCTGCCTGGATGATAGCCATCAACCCAGCCCTCTCTGCGCTGTGGTTTACACAGCTCTTGCAAGGAATACATACTGACTCATGAAAATGATAACAGATGTGAAAAAAAATCACAACTTCACCACCTGTTGCTAGTGCAATGGATTTAATTAGTGGCTGACAGCTTGAATTATTTTGAGATCTTTTACAAAAGGAAGATATTTTTTTGCCCCTGTGGGAAATCCTCATTGAGAAAATTGTCATTCCATAAAGGCAATTCGCTACAGAGGACGACCCTGTGCCATGAAACCCTCTGGTTCCTTACAGATTCCTGCCTGCCAGGAATTTTCCCTTGCACCATTCTATCATGTGTTAATTATTTCTTTGCCTAATTGAGCTGATGAATTTATCTCAGTTACATACTTTCAAACTGTCCATAAGCTGACCACAGTTTCAGCCATTGCTCACCATGCTGGTATTCACCCTTATGCTGACCTGTGCTTTTGCTACCATCATTCACACCAAAGAGAAAGACGGGTAAAACTCAAGCCATACTCACTCCAGGTCCTTGTGGCAACTGGAAAAGTAACTGTAAATACATCCTGTGTGGGCATTTTTTCATTCCAGAACTGACATTGTTTAATGACATCATTTCTACTTAACATCTATATGGATATCTGAAAATTTCTATATTGCTACTAATAAATGTGAGACAATGGATTTAATTGAGCACTAGTATGTTTGAGCTAAATTGTATCCTCAGCATGTGGTTCAGGCTCAGACAGTGGGAATGAATATCCTCATTTATAGAATGATTTCTGCTGAGTAGTTGAGTTCAAGAGGTTGAACTGAGCTTCTTGATTAGGGGCTGACCTAGTAGTATACATTCAGAGGAGGTAGAGGGCAAGAAGGAAAAGTAAGCTCTCGTGCTAAGCACTCTATTCATTGGTGAGAGGATTTGATCTAAGACTTGGACCTGTTGGTAGAAAATTTTAACTGAGTCCTTTGCTATCAGCATCAACTGAAAAGATCAATGTGGGCACCCATGGGTCCTCTCTGGTTAGGGAAAAAAAAAGAATAAGGCAACCCCTGTGCCCACAATAAAGCTCTACTTTCTACATGTTATAACAAAAAAGTTCAAGGAGGCATTTAGTGAAAGCAACCGACATGAAATGGACAACTGTAGGCATGTTTGTCACACTGAAAAATACCACTGTGTAAATAATCGTCTCAAAACACCACTAAAGATACACTGTCAGTTTACAGTGTACTTGTTTAGTTAAGTGAGGACTGCTGGAAGAGCAGGCAGTGGCAGGAACCTGTGACCCTAGGGACAACGACTAAGGGAAACAGGGAACCAGCTGAATGGCAGCACTAATGGCCTTATCTCAGCAAGCAACTGAAGCAGGTAATGCATATGCTGAATCACAAACATATACTGTTGAATTGTTGCCAAATAAGAGCTAGAAGAAAGGGAGAAAGCAAAACCAAACGGAAGAAAAGAAATGGGAAGACATAATGTAAAGATGTAGCCTTCCTCCCACTTTCAGTTTTTCTCTCCAACCCCAAATTTCTGCATAGAGCAGTGTATTTCATTTTCATCACCATCATTGTCAGCTACACTGGAAGGTCATTTGTGCCATCATTTTCAGCATTGCCTTACTGACTGCAGTATGCAGCTCAGTTTTTGCTGGTCTTTTGCCTAGCAAGCTCTTCCCATTTCTAATTTTTGTCATTATAGGGCCATTGGTAATTCTCTTGTGTAGTTAAAAAAAAAAAGAGAGAGAGAGGGAGGGAGAGGGAGATGAAGAGAAGAAAAGAAATATAGATTGAAAAAAAGAAAAAAGCCTTCTTTAAATTCAGCTGTCTGCTCTTCGGGAAGCTGATCACTCCTCCTGAAAAGAGGTATCAGGGGTTGCTTAGCAATGGAAAGATGGCATCCTGCCTGTCAGATGGCCCTTTTCAGATTATTTCCCAGATAAGTACAATAATTGCAGGGAAGTATCTTACATGGCTGCCTACCCCCTTGCAATGTCTAGGTTAACACAAGGAGAAATCCTATGCTTCAGCAACTGTACTGCAGCTGCTGTCATCTGTTTTCTGGGGAATGAAAATGCAGCAATACATAATTTAATAATGCTTTACGCAGCATCATCTTCAGCTAACATTATTTTTAAAATATTATTTGTAATCCTGTAAAGACATATTTAGGAATGGCTATCATCTGTCCAGACATAAAAGTACAAAAACCTTTCACTAATGATCAGGAACAAAAGTTACTGCTCCTTGGGAAAGAGGTTATTAAAAGTCTAATTTCCCCATGCAAGAGCATATCATGGTACAAAAAGACAATAATGGGAAGACCTACACTTGAGCATATGTGTCTATGTGTGTGTTTAGGAATTTTTGTACTTCTAAGTTTTGCCTGATCATTATTTTGCTGTCACTGTTACAACCTCCTTTATTTATTTTTTCCTCGTTGTAATCACAGGGAAAGAAAACAAAACAAAGTTCCTTCTCATGTTTGCATTTCTGCATGTGGCCATGCAGTGGCACAGGAGACCAGGAATCCGTAGACTCTCACAAGGCATGTGGTGATTCTGAGCCAGCACTTTCCTCAGGTGCGACCTCGACGCATGACTTACCCCGCACCTTGATGCCTGCGCTGGTGCTCCCTTTCCCTTTCCCTTTCCCTTTCCCTTTCCCTTTCCCTTTCCCTTTCCCTCTCCCTTTCCCTTCCCCTCTCC